>BSBK01004209.1:0-252011 GCA_027943335.1 Chamaecyparis obtusa
ATTACATATATACATATATATATATATACATTTACATATATATATATATATATATATATTATATACATTAATATTATATATATATGTGTGTGTGTGTGTGTGTGTGTGTGTGTATACACCCCATTTTATATGTAAAAGTTCAATTTTTTCATTTGGTCCCGCCTTTTTTTTCATCTGCCTGGAAATATCAGGTACCCAATTTTTGACTGGTCATATTTAACCAAAATATTCCCTATCCCCACAGACCAGACAAGTACAGGATTTCAGACTTTCTCACAGTTGCAGGAAAAAAAAATGTCATTTGGGGCCCATTTTTTTTGTCAACGTGTGGTCTCACCATGGGAAGCAATAGTCTTCAAAAGGCTAAACGGAAGAGGAAGGTGATGAATGAAGAAATTCAAGCATATAGGGAAAATCACCGAAGAAGGAAAGAATGTATGTTAAACATTAATCAAGGTGACCCCGTAAATGTAGTTGCAAGTGAAGAGGATGTTGAATTTGAAAATGATATGGAAATTAATTTTGTGAATGAAAACGTAGATTTGGGGAATGACAATGAATGGAATGAAGATGAAAATGTACATATGGAGATTGAAAATGTAGACTTGGGTAATGAAAATGTTGCACAAGAACCACATGAACGTTACACATCTCCAAATTATATGCAAAATTGAAGTCCCTTGCAATAAAGATAATCAATCTTCAAATTCAGGGATTTCAAGAACACCTAAATGGTTAATTGAAACTGAGGAGAACATTATGAATAATTGGGAAGGAAAGAGGTCACATAAAACCGTTAAGTTGTGGGCTTCAAGACTTTATGATTAATTTTTTGGAAACAAGACGTTGGTTGAGCAATGTCAAATTTTTGTGCAGTTGTTAAAGATGCAAAAGATGAGACCTGTGCTTGTGGAATTGAAGATTTGTGTGAACAAGAAAATGGAGAGAAATGCCATTGTTGTGAAGAATATTTTCAGTGCTCTCAATAGCATTAGGAAGACTAGTAGAGAAAAAGACAAGAGAGTTTCTCAGAGGGTTATTACAACCTCCTTAGTAAGTCATCAGTTGAGAAAGGCTTGTTTGATAAGACAAACTTGTGTTGACTTCAATATAGACCGTAAAACTTTGGGTAGAACACTTGCAAGAAGAGAAAGACTTGATGATCCACTTCAAATTGATACATGGGCTTATGGTGGGAGAATTTCACGTTTCGATAAGAAGCTAACAGATTTTGTCAAGGATGAAATTCAAGAATTTTGGGATACTAACTCAAGAGTGTCACCAAATGTGAAGGATGTCTTGAAGTTGAGAGTTGGCAATTGAGACCGCACTCCACATCCTAAACATTATGTGGAGGTAAGTCAAACAATGTTGTATAAAAAAATTTGTGAGACACATCCAACATTGAAAATATCACAAAGGTCTTTTGAATCCGTGAAGCCATTTTATTGTGTGCCCATTAAGATTCGGAATACATGTTGTTGCAAATATCATGTTGATTTTTCAATGCATCATGAATTATTACGGTCCATTCATTCTACTTTTCATACTAATGAAATGCTAGAGGATTGTGGTGCAAGTGGTCTTCCCAAAGCATCAAGAGACTTGCTAGATCAATTTTTATGTCATAGAGATGATGGTTGTTTATTTTATAAAAAAGATTGCTTAAATGCCAAGTGCTTAGATTGTGGTGGCTTGTCCAAGTTTAGAACATGTTTTCATGAGGGTTTGGAACACAATTTTGGAAAGACACTGGTACAAAAAAAGGTATATGAAACAATGAAATATACATTGAAGAGTGGAGGTGAAGGCTCTAGATGTGAGTTAGTTGCAAAAGAATACAATGTTGCTGATTTTATCTCAGATTTCAAGACAAATATTTTTTACAAGTATGCAAGGCATAGTCACAGGTCTCAATGGTTCGATCAACAATTCAGGATGTGTAAGGACACTTTCCCCATTGGAACTATTATATCCTTTGTATACTTTGTGGAGAACTATACATTGCAGCCCCAAAATGAGACTCGAGCTCAATATTACAATTCCATTCAGGTTGCTAGTTTTGTACACATCACATATAGACATTCCCCTGATAGCACAAAAGATGAGCAAAAGATAATCAGAGAGTACCATTTTTATATGAGCGAAGACAGGTCTCACTCTCATGAGTTTGTTCAACATTGTTTCCAGAACTATTTTGACTTCTTGCAGGACAATGGCATTGCTATGGATAGGCATCTCATTTGGTCGGATAATTGCACTGGTCAATTTAAGAATGCTAGAATGTTTTATTTGTTGTGTAGAATGCATGTAGAGAGAGGTGTACCTCATATTTGGATTTTCTTGGAGCCAGGACATCGGAAAGGGGATCATGATGGAGAAGGTGCATGTGTGAAGAGAGCTCTAGTTAAGGAGCAATTGAGGATTTTAGGTGTTGTACTTCTTGATGCTCATTCTATTGTTGATTGGTGTACTTTAGCATTGTCATAGGGGGGGACTCTTGATTCTACAGTGCGTAGATTATTTTGGTTGGTTGAGGAGGGAACTATAGGAGATAGATTGGATTGTCAAACAGTGAAAGACTCTTCAAAAATTCATTCATTCCGAAGCTCCAATAGTAGTACATGGACCATTTGGACATGAGAGTTGGCTTGTTTTTGCCCCATGTGTTTTCAGTATGATTGGGATCATTGTGAGTCAAGTGAGTGGGTAGATACATGGGTTCCATAGTATCTAACTCCTTTATCTTTGACACTCTCTATAAGAAATGATGACATGGACACTTCAATTGAGTATGACCATCTTTCAGATCTTCTGAAGCCAAGAGATATTTTTCCATTGGTTGCACCATAGGGGAATGATGAGAGGTCAGATTATTGGTTAGCACGTTGTGTACGAGGTAAACATAAGCTTGTACAACCGATGACAGATGGTGATGGGTTCACATATCCTACTAGTTCAGTTGTTGTGAGAACATGGCTACAAACATACATGATTAGAAAGAATTGAATTCCCGCATTTGAAGACTATGAGAAGCACAAAACTATTCTCATGTATTCACACCTTGTTATAGCAAATAATGTCAAGTTGTCAAAGCATCAAGGAAGACCAAAGACAAAAGAACTTTGGACTATTAGTACTACTGATCATGAAGCACTATTGGAGACCCTGAAGCAAAGAGATGACCCTTCAGGAACACTTTATTAGGTAATAAGTTAACTTAGTTCATTGTTTTCTAAGTTCATTAAGCTTAATTTCAATACATTAATTTCACCTTTCTTAGATTGTATTTTGAGTCAATAAACTTGGTTTTGTATGTGGATTGTAACTTATGCAGGAGCACCTATCAAGACACCTATGGTCACCATGGATCCAATCAGAGATAGAAGGACAAAAGGATCCTTATTGGTTAATTGATATCTTTTGAAGCCTATAATGGCAATTTGTAACAATCAATATGATTTAAAAGTTAAATGTCCTAGAAGTCTTGATAAGGACTTATGACCAAAATCATGTATGGATGGCCAATAGTGCCAATAAGGGATCTTGCATGTCATTTGCATGGTTTGAACTCTTACATGTTTGATTGTTGTTTCTAAAGCTTTAAGGATATTATTTTTTATCATTTCAAACAATCTATAGAAGTTAAACCTCAAACATAATAAGAAGAATATTAAAAATAATTAAATTTTAGTAGAGTGTTGAATGGCTTAATCATGATTAGTTTCACAGTTCAAATTTCAAACATGCCACTAACAGTCATTGCAACGGAACTAGGTCAAGAAAAGAAGTGTGCATGCTTTCCCATTTGGGTCTTCTCTTGTTTCAGAATGAAAACCTAATTGTTTCCACTACAGACAAGGACATGTTCCCAAGGACTACTTAATCTGTAAAACACAATTTCTTGTAGGCTGCCCAGTGTACCATAATGCATTGTGTGTTTTATGGTTTGCAAGTGACGTGCTTTCTGAGTTTGCACGGGAGAGTAAAAGGGTTAACTTTTCATTACTAAAAATGGTGTGGACTATAAGTTGGTGGTTCACTTTCATGACATTGTAAATGCTAGTGACAACCCAGTTCCACCCACGGAGTCACTGGAACGCTCACGACCACGCTCGAACCAAGTGACCCCGAGGTGCACTAAGCACAATTGGGAGGTGATCTTCTGAGGCTTGTATCTCAGACCTCGTGAGAGGTATCAACAAACCATTAGGGGATAAGGGATCATATTTTCAAGGTCTACAATAACCTCTCTTGGTTTTGGGTGATTTGACTTTGTTTGCATTTGGCAAGGCGATCTCAGTCGATGCCAAAACTTGCAGTGAGGGTTTGTTGAAAGTAGCTCGATAGTGCATCTTTAAAACCGTCTGTCCTAGGATTGAACCATTTGCTCCATCATCTTTGGTTGGCCAGGTAAATGCCAGTGACAACCCCATTCTGCCCATAGAGTCATTGGAACGCTCGCGACCACGCTCGACCCAAGTGACCCCAAGGTGCACTAAGCATGATTGGGTAGTGATATTTTGAGGCTCTTATCTTAGACCTTGTTAGAGGTATCAAAAAAAATTTAGGGGCTATAGGATCATGTTTCTAAGGTCTACAATACCCTCTCTTAGTTTTGGGTGATTTTACTTCATTTGCATTTGGCAAGGCGATCTCAGTCAATGCCAAAACTTGCAGTGAGGGTTAGTTAAAAGTAGCTCAGTAGTGTATCTTTCAAACCATCTATCCTAGGATCTACTCCATCAACTCCAGTTGGCTGGGTAAATGCCACTGACAACCCCATTCCACCCATGGAGTCACTGGAACACTCGCAACCACGCTCGACCCAAGTGACCCCAAGGTGCACTAAGCACAATTGGGTAGAGATCTTTCGAGGCTCGTATCTCAGACCTCATGAGAGGTATCAACAAATTGTTAGGGGCTACAAGATCATGTTTCTGAGGTCTACAATAACCTCTCTCAATTTTGGGTGATTCAACTTCATTTGCATTTGGTAAGGTGATCTCAATGGATGCCAAAACTTGTAGTGAGGGTCAGTTGAAAGTAGCTTAGCAGTGTATCTTTCAAACCGTCCATCTTAGGATCAAACCATATGCTCCATTGGCTCTAGTTGGCTAGGTAAATGCCAGTGATAACACCATTCCACCCACAGAGTCACTGGAATGCTCACGACCATGCTCGACCCAAAAAGACCCCAAGGTGCATTAAGCACGATTGGGCAACGATCTTCTGAGGCTCGTATCTCAGACCTCATGAGAGGTATTGACAAACTGTCAGGAGCTACGGGATCGTGTTTCCAAAGTCTACAATAATCTCTCTCATTTTTGGGTGATTTGACTTCATTTGCATTTGGCAAGGTGATCTCAGTCGATGCCAAAACTTGTAGTGAGGGTTAGTTGAAAGTAGCTCAGCAGTGTATCTTTCAAACCATCCATCCTGAGATTGAACCATCTACTCCATCAGCTTTGATTAGCTGAGAAAATGCCAGTGACAACCCCGTTCCACCCACAGAGTCACTGGAATGCTTGACCCAAGTGACCCCAAGGTGCACTAAGCACAATTGGGTAGTGATCTTCCAAGGCTCGTATCTCGGACCTCATGAGAGGTATCGACAAACTGTCAGGGGCTATGGGATCATGTTTTTGAGGTCTACAATAACCTCTCTCAGTTTTGGGTGATTCAATTTCATTTTCATTTGGCAAGGCGATCTCAGTCGATGCCAAAACTTGTAGTGAGGGTTAGTTGAAAGTAGCTCAGCAGTGTATCTTTCAAACCGTCCATCCTGGGATCGAACTGTCTGCTCCATTGACTCTATTTGGCTGGGTAAACACCACTGATAACCCCATTTTGCCCATGGAGTCACTAGAACGCTTGTGACCACGCTCGACCCAAGTGACCCCAAGGTGCACTAAGCATGATTGGGCAGCGATTTTCCAAGGATCATATCTCAAACCTCGTGAGAGGTATCAACAAATTGTCCAAGGCTACGAGATCATATTTCTAAGGTATACAATAACCTCTCTCAGTTTTGGGCGATTCAACTTCATTTGCATTTGGCAAGGCAATCTCAGTCGATGCCAAAACTTGCAGTGAGGGTTAGTTGAAAGTAGCTTAGCAGTGTATCTTTCAAACTCTATGTTCTGGCATCGAACCATCTACTCCATCAGCTCTAGTTGGCTGGGTAAATGCTAGTGACAACCCTGTTCCACCTACAGAGTCACTGGAAAGCTTGTGACCACGCTCGACCCAAGTGACCTAACAACACAAGTGCTACATTTCTCTGTGGATTTAGTAAACCCCAATATGATGAGTTATATACATAGTGAGTATATAAATAGTATTGAAACAATGTAGTACTAAGTGGCTCAAGTGATTATATATAATGGTATGAAACATAAGAACATAAGAAATCTATAGAAGTTAAACCTCAAACATAATAAGCTCCATGAATAGGGTATTCCAGAGTAAAGAAAAACAAATGTAACTTCAACAAGATATAATTTAAATCATAATGATAATCATAGTCAAGATATAACTTCACCATTCAATTCCATAAACATGAATAATAAATATGTATACAAAAGACGACACAAATATAACATAAAAATGAACATGTTCTATATATAGAAAGTATCAAATGTTTCAAAAGTGTCTCCATATACAAATATGGCACATTCCATTTCAAAATGTCTAAAAAATCAATGTTTCAAGGTGTACAATGTGGCATATATGCCATCTCAAAATGTTCCAAATGACATCTCTAAATGACCACAAAACTAAAACTACATCCTATGTCATAGGGGGATCATCAAAATGTAGCCTCTTTGAAGAAGTGTTTGGCTCTGATTGATACTACATAAAAAATGAGTTCAAACCCAAGTTGGATGATTTGAACTAAAATTAAAACTTACATCTAGTGATCCCTCCTCTGGAATAATGGGCTGGGTCAACAAAGATACGAAAGATTCTCGTGGGCCCTCCCTCATACTAGGAGTAACCTATGAGAGTAAAAATATTATCAATTATATATAAATGTACTTCATCATAATAACCCTGGTTACAAAATACAAATAACAATATGTAAAAGTCTATGTACAATCGGGCTATCACTCCGAATCAAGATGCCTGTCAGCCTAGGCTCCCGAACCCGTGTCGGAACATCATCGATAGCCAAACCCTATATAATAAATTCAAGTAAAATATTTATTACTACACACAAGGGCCATACATATGCATGCATAATTAATCTTAAACAATTAATTACCTTTCCTTTGTCGATACTTGATGAAGGAACCCCCTCGTGGCCCACACTAACATCGGTTGTAGCCTGCAAGAGTACAATAAGATGACAATATATTAGTAAATGTATGAATTTTATTTCTCGAATTGATAGAGATTTAAGCATGTACACCAAATGATATAAAAAAAACTAATGGGTACATAATTTATAATATACCATATAGGCATCAAAGCCAAATGAAATGGCCGAAGCTGTGGACTCATCCACCTATCTCAACTCCTCCTGTGTCATCAACTGAACATAAATGGAAAAAATATATATACATAAGTGTATGCAATCATTAAAACTAATCTAAATAAATAAATTAAATAAGTCATGTGACAAATTTATTTAAAATGTTTACTCTTACCATATCAATAGGAGTCTGTGGCTCTGTGTACACCTCCTAAGCACTCTCATGAGATGTAGATGCTCCATGAGGTGTTACGACCTCTGCAGTTGCATCTCCTACATCCTCCTCATCAATAACACACTGATATGTATCAGCATCAGTAAGCAGTCTGAGGCACATATTCTTGCATATAATGCAAATATGGGGCTCGCATACATGTGAACTCCAATGAGATGTTGATGCACCAACATCATCCACACCAGGAGGCAACACTGACTCGGTTTGTGTGATCAACTGATCACTTAGCAACTAAATGGCCCTAATAGTCTGTGAGGCAGCCTCTGCAATGATATCGGGATGCTACACTTGAGGAGGGGGTGTGACATTAGTGGGGGGGACAAAGGTAGTGGCCTTTTTGCGCTGGGAAAATGGCCTATTCTAAGGAGCTCCTCTACCTACACCCATGTTGGGCCTCATACTCCAATAATTAACATTGTGACCAAGCACAAACTCAACATACAATTGTTATAAAGTAAAGACCACCAAGATAACTGAGAGGGGGGGAGTGAATTAGTTATCTGATAATTAAACCCTTTATCAACATTAACTTCAATATCTACTTCAATAGCTTCAAACCATATAATTAATGCAATAACCAACCATAGAAAGATAATCATACACAATGACACAATAACACAAGATATGTTAACTAGGGAACGTCTTGATCAAAGAGTAAACCCCGGTGGGAATGATGCCCACAAAATGATGCACTAATATGAAAGTTCCTTGTTAGAGGATGGACCCTGTTAGGAGTCTTATGAAATACATTCAGTACATATGAATCTCTGTTAGGAGATTTTGAATCCTTGTTAAAAGATTCTAACCCTGTTAGGAGTTATGGAAGACAGAAGGACCCACTGCCCAAACAGCTTCAAGGCAAGATCTCTAAACTCATTGTCCAATAGATCTTAGGATTATTCAAAAAAATAATATGAAATATGTTACCTCCTTCACACTGTGCCAAAACCACACTCTTGCTACACAAGATCACAAATCCAGATCTCTGTACTTTGCATGTCTTCCTTCATCACAGAATTAGCTCTTTTTTTCACTTCATGCATACATTCGCATCACAAATTTCACAACTTCATATCATAACTATTAAAATCCTCTACATAAAAATGAAAACATTCCTTCCTTTATACCACACTCAAATAATTACAAATGAGTCGGCATGCAAATACAAAATAATAATTTCAGCACACTACATCAAAATTACATAAAACTGTCTGCTTCCAGATGTAATAAATTTCCAATCGTGTGACCTCAAAGTTTGCACTATGAACCACATCACCACCAATGAGTCTCAAACTTCCCTTTAACTACATAGAATCGAATTCCATCCCGGTTAGGAGATATCCTCCAATTACCAAAAACCGCTATACAGGAATACTGCCAGAATACTGCTTCCACCAAAATGCTTATAACTTTCATGAATAAATGAATTTATTTTTGCACTCTTAACCATAGGCTAATAACACAACATAGAACATACCATCAACTACGCATAACTCAATCTACAATATAACATGTTTTCAAAACAAAACTGTGCCTGCTACTCTACTAAACTCCAGAATATCAATGTGTTGATATCAATGACAATCATAGTCATGAATGCAACAACCACTATTACAGAATGATTGCCAAAGGCTTCAACATTCATTCCTAACAATTTACCCCATTGGCATTGATGGAAACATAGATGAAAAACATTTAATGTTCCAAAAATCCAATTACCGCTGCTCAACTACACTACTACTTTTCATCAATCAAATCTTGCTTCGTTTTCCTATTCAGTCTCTCCAACAAATATTTTTCATGATTCTCTCCCCCATTGACATCAATGATAGAAATTCCATCACAATGTCAACAATAGCTCAATGTCAAAAGACACTATTCAAAAAATACATTCACAAGAGTCCTCATGACTCAACTCAGATACACATACTCCCCCATAGAGGAAGTACCAACATCCAATCCAGAAAATAGATAGGGCCATAAACCACTAGACGGATGCAACCAACTGCATCATTACTCAAAAGTAGGTTGGGGCATAACCCCAAGCATACCTCTCAGATACTCAAATGTATCCTTAGGCAAAGGCTTAGTAAATATATCTACTATCTGCTCCTTTGTGCTTATGTACTCCAGTTTGAATTCTTTATCTACAACTTTCTCTCTTACAACATGATACTTGATCTCTATATGCTTTGTTTTAGAATGTAAAACTGGATTTTTAGACATACTAACTGTACTTGTATTGTCACAATATATGACAATAAGCTCATCAAACTTGATTCCAATGTCCATCAATATCTGCTTCATCCAAATTATCTAATTACAATTGTTTGCTGCTGCTACATATTTTTCTTCTGTTGTACTCTGTGAGATACAATTCTACTTTTTGCTCAACCAAGAAACTAATCTTCCTCCAAGAAAAAAGGCTCCACCACTGGTGCTTTTCTTGTCATTAATGCTGCCTCCCCAATTAGAATCAGTTTATGCACATAGGGTAAAATCATCAAAATTTTCATACCACAGTCCATAGTCCATTGTGCCTCTAAGATATCTCAATATCCTTTTTACTGCTGCATAATGTGACTCTCTAGGTTCAGCTTGAAATCTTGCTACCATTCCAACTGAATGTTGTATATCTAGTCTAGTGTGTGTTAAGTACTGCAATCCACCAATCATAGATCTGTATTTCTTTTGTTCAACTTCTAGTGTCTCATCTTTACTAGATAGTTTATGTCCAGTAACCATAGGTGTTCCAACTGGTTTACAATTCTCCATACCAAATATTTTCAACAAATCATTCAAGTACTTTGTCTGACTTACAAAGATACCATCTTTATTTTGTGTTATCTGTAATCCCAAAAAGTATTTCATTTCTCCAATCATACTCATTTCAAATGTTGTCTTCATTTCATCAGCAAATTTGTCACTAGCTTCATCTTCTCCTCCAAAAATAATGTCATCAACAAAAATAACCAAAACTAACAATCCATTCTCAATTTGTTTTGTGTATAAGTTACTATCAGTTGTTCCTTTTATAAATCCCAATTTTAACAAATACTTATATAATCTAGCATACCAAGTTCTAGGTGCTTGCTTTAGTCCATACAATGCTTTCTTTAGTTTACATACCATGTCTCCTTCTTGAGTCAAAGGAAAACCTTCAAGCTGCTCAATGTAGACTTCTTCTAATTCACCATTTAGAAATGCTGACTTTACATCCATCTGATACACTTTGAATTTCTTAAATGTTTCATAAGCCAAAAATATTCTTACTGCTTCAAGTCTTGCCACAGGGGCAAAAGTCTCTTCATAATCAATTCCTTCTTGCTGTGAGTATCCCTTACATACCAATCTTTCTTTGTTTCTAATTACTTCTCCTTGTTCATTCATCTTGTTCCTGAATACCCATTTAGTTCCAATCACATTTTTGTCTTTAGGTCTAGGGACCAATTCCCATGTCTTGTTCTTTTCAATCTGATTCAATTCTTCTTTCATAGCTTTAATCCAATGTTCATCTTCACAAGCTTCATTAGTAGACTTAGGTTCAATTTGAGAAATCAAACACAAATGTACCTTCTTTCTAGTCATAACTCCTCTGTCCAAACTTCCAATAACTTACTCAACAGGATGATGTCTTGATATATACTTGTTAGGTGTCATAGTCACTGATCTTTCTTCAACTGTAGATTCTTCTCTATTTTCTTCAGCATGACTTTCATTCAACAATTCACCATCAGTCTCAAAAAATTGTTCAGTAGTTTCAATGTTAGGCTGAGGGTTAGTTCCTTCATCAAATTCATAATCTAGCATTCTTTCTTGAATTTTAAACTTCTCATCAACTTTTACATTTGCACTTTCAACAATAGTTTTAGTTCTCTTATTGTAACATCTATATGCTTTTCTTTTCAAAGAATATCCAAGAAAAATTCCTTCATTGCTTCTAGGATCAAACTTTCCTATATCATCATCTCTCTTAATATAACATTTGCTTCCAAAAATTTTAAAATACTTAACTAAAGGTGCATGTCCAAACCACAATTCATAAGGTGTCTTGTCTGTGTCTGCTTTGATTTGTACTTTGTTCATTGTATATATTGTTGTATTCACTTCTCTCCAAAATGTCTTTGCCAAATCACCTTCAAATAACATAGCTCTAGTTGCTTCAGTCACGGATCTGTTCCTTCTTTTTGCAATACCATTTTGTTCAGGTGTTCTAGGGGCTGATAACTGTCTCTTAATACCATTTACTTCACAAAAAGTGTTAAACTCTCTAGATGTAAATTCTCCACCTCTATCAGATCTCAAACATTTAATCCTCATTCCTGATTCATTCTCAACTTTATTCTTTATGACCTTAAACTTATCAAATGCTTCAGATTTTTCTTTCAAAAATGCAATCCACATCATTCTTGTAAAATCATCAAAAAGAATCATAAAATACCTTTCTCCATATAATCCTCTAGTCCTAGTAGGACTGCTCAAGTCTGTATGAACAATCTCCAACTTTTTTGTAGATGTGAACTTCTTGCTAGGAAATGAACTCCTTTTCTGCTTAGCCATCACACATTACTTGAAAATCATGTTAGTAGGCTTCATAATCTTAGGTAAGTCTCTTACTCCAAGTGTAGAACTTACTTTCACAATATCATCAAAGTTTATATGACAAAACCTTCTATGCCATAACCAACTGTCATCAATCTTAGTCATCAAGCATGTCATCTCAGTAGGGTTCAACTGAAATACATTACCTCTGGTTCTAGATCCAGTTCTAATTAGATTTCCATCTTTATCCTTAATCACACAAGTTTTCTCAGTAAACCAAACTTGATATCCCTTATCCACTAATTGTCCAACACTCAAAAGATTATGTTTCAATCCATCAACAAAGTAAACATCATCAGTATTAGTCTTTCCATCAAGAGTAATAGATCCTATACCTTTAATCAAACAAGGTGCATTGTTACCAACTCTAACAATTCCTCCATCATAATTGTTAAACTTTATGAATTTTACTTTATCACTAGTCATATGATGTGAACAACCACTATCTATAATCCAATCAGCTTTCTTTTCAACTTGGGAAACTAAGGCTTTTTCTTCTTTAATATCAGATTCAGGATTTTCTTCCTTAATTGCTACAAATCCTATGTCATCAAAGTTATCATTATCACTGTCACTCAAATGTCTTTCAATTCCTGCTTCAATTTCTTCATCATTTGCATAATAACATTCTTTCGATCTTCTAGGCTTAAAATTGTTTCTATACTTCTTAACTCTCTTAGGACACTTAGATGCAAAATGACCATATTCTTGACATGTCCAACATTTAAATATTTTCTTACCATCTAGTTCTCTTTTCACAAGCAAGGCAATACCTTCTTCAATCTTCTTATCTTCATCAAATTTGGATCTGCTACTGCTGGCATAATCTCCATTCACACTTGTACTTCTAAACAAAGTAGGTCTAATGCTAAGAGCACTGAATGTTGTCTCCATTCTAGGTAGTTCTCCTGATAATATCAAATTCATCTTTGCTACTTCCAATCTTCCAAGAAGGATCTCTCTTGAAAATTTGGGTGTACAAGGTATCACTTGTTCAATCATTTGTGTAGTCTGCTTGAATACCGGTGTCAATGTTCTCAAAATCTTCCATATTACTTCATTCTCTGTCTTTTCACCTCCACAAGACTTTATTCCTGCAACAATTTCGGACATCCTACCAATATAGCTTCTAACAAATTCATCTTCCATCATTCTTATGTCTTCAAATGCACAAATCCAATTATGTAACCTAGCTTTCTTTGCATGTTCATCACCTTCAAAATTAGAATGTAAAGCTTTCCAAATATCATGAGATTTAGTTAAACTTTTTACCTGACTGTATTCATTCTCTGGAAGTGCTGATAAAAGTGCTTCTCTTGCAAGTATGTTACACATAAATAGATCTACCTCATCTTTAGAACTTGTTTCAAGATTGTCTTCTTCAGTTATAGTCCTTTCATTCTTTGTAATCAACCAATAACCTAGCCCTAAACACAAGAGATGTATCTTCATCTTTTCTTTCCAACTGTCAAAATTTACTCCATCAAACTTAGGGCTTTCTTTCCTAGAATTTTCCATAGATCTCCTTAAGTTGTTAAACTTCTCTTTCAAGGATCTGCCGCTCTGATACCAATTGTTAGAAAGTAAAGACCACCAAGATAATTAAGAGGGGGGGGGGGGGTGAATCAGTTATCTGATAATTAAACCCTTTATCAACATTAAATTCAATATCTACTTCAACAGCTTCAAACCATATAATTAATGTAGTAACCAACCATAGAAAGATAATCATACACAATGACACAATAACACAAGATATGTTAACTAGGGAACCTCTTGATCAAAGAGTAAACCCCGGTGGGAATGATGCCCACAAAATGATGCACTAATATGAAAGTTGCTTGTTAGAGGATGGACCCTGTTAGGAGTCTTATGAAATACATTCAGTACATATGAATCTTTATTAGGAGATTTTGAATCTTTGTTAAAAGATTCTAACCCTGTTAGGAGTTATGGAAGACAGAAGGACCCACTGCCCAAACAGCTTCAAGGCAAGATCTCTGAACTCACTATCCAACAGATCTTAGGATTATTCAAAAAAATAATATGAAATATGTTACCTCCTTCACACTGTGCCAAAACCACACTCTTGCTACACAAGATCACAAATCCAGATCTCTGTACTTCGCAAGTCTTCCTTCATCACTGAATTAGCTCTTTTCTTCACTTCATGCATACATTTGCATCACAACTTTCACAACTTCATATCATAACTATTACAATCCTCTACATAACAATGAAAACATTCCTTCCTTTATACCACACTCAAATAATTACAAATGAGTCGGCATGCAAATACAAAATAATAATTTCAACACGCTACATCAAAATTACATAAAACTGTCAGCTTCAAGATGCAATAACTTTCCAATCGTGTGACCTCAAAGTTTGCACTATGAACCACGTCACCACAAATGAGTCTCAAACTTCCCTTTAACTGCATAGAATTAGATTCCATCCCGGTTAGGAGATATCCTCCGATTACCAAAAACCGCTATACAGGAATATTGCCAGAATATTGCTTCCACCAAAATGCTTATAACTTTCATGAACAAATGAATTTATTTTTGCGCTCTTAACCATAGGCTAATAACACAACATAGAACATACCATCAATTGCACATAACTCAATCTACAATATAACATGTGCACAAAACAAAACTGTGCCTGCTACTCTGCTAAACTCCAGAATATCAATGTGTTGACATCAATGACAATCATAGTCATGAATGCAACAACCACTATTACAGAATGATTGCCAAAGGCTTCAACATTCATTCTTAACAACACTTTTTTTATGAAATAGAAAGGGAGCTCCAAATTGCTATGGGGTGGTTTATCAAAAACCATCCACCAGCGATCCCAAAAGTGTGTGCACATTGCTTCATTTGTGCACCATTTTATTGATAATTTGGGCTTTTTGGGGTCAACTGGTAATCTGGTTTTAGGATTCACAAAAAGAGAGGCTATATCTTCCTTATATTCAGGGCCACAATCCCATCATGGTCAAACCCATCATCAAATTGGGTGTGCATATCATCACGCCAATGAAGAGCAGCATTATGTTGATGTGTGTGTCAATATTTTCAACAATAGTATTTAATGTGGCAAGCATGGGACCTAATGTATGTATATTCTGATATGTGTTTTGGAAACCTCATATTGTGTTCAAATTATCTTGTATCAAATCTTCTAAAGATCAAGGGTTTTGAGACGGGGGATTATTTTGGGATCGTTATTTGGTGCGGGAGGGTTATTTTCTTCATTGTTGTCAACCATGCCTAATTAAATAAAAAAAAAATCTAAATTTCAATTTGATTTCATATATTATTACAAAAATAATTTAAAAACCCTATTTCAACCAAAAAAACTATATATTTAGCATCAAAATGAAATAAAACAATCAAAATCTACAAAGAATTTACTTATTGTATACTGCGGAGATCGAATTTGTTGTTGCAGAGATAGAATTTTTTGTTGCAAAAATTAGGTACCCAAAAATGTCATGTATATGATATTTGCAACTGTTTTCCAAACCCAAAACGTGAGGAGAAATGAGGAAAATAGCTTGCGGGTTTTGATTTATGCCACAATTTTTGGGTACTCGAGTAGGCCTATGCTTTGGTGTCAGGTTTGCCCAGGTGTACTGACACCTAGGCCTACTAAAAAGTCAACAAGTGTTTTCATATCGCCACTTTTTGGCCCCTCATGATCTTGCACATACCCATTTATTTTTCCAATAGACCATAATGTGAGCACATTGTGGCCTATATGGACTAAAAAGTGATTGTGATAAATTTTTGGATATGTTGTAGGAGAATGTAGAAGGGATTCAACTGATCTTAGATTGGTGTTGTCTAAAGAAGTTTAAAAGCCACATTCAAACAAAAAGGAATCTACTTTCAACTATTTTATCATGGTTGATTTGGTTACAAAAATAAATGAAATGTTTTAGGTGAACATAATGTTATTCCAACTCTAGGAAAAATGTGGTGACATGGAATCTAGTTTCAATTTTATATATAAGTGAATACAAAAATACATAAATAATAAACAATATTAAGGTGTATTGGCGAAAAGAAGAATTGGTGCCAAATTTGAGGGAGAGGAAAAGTCTTTTTAGGGTTTTGAACAAGAATTTGAAAGAATTGGTTACAAAATAGGGGCATTAAAAGTGTAAGAGGCATCAAAGAACATATGAGATTTACTTAGCGACAGCTTAAAATAGGAGTTTGAAAAGAGACTCATTAACAAAAATCAAAATGCCTCAGTATGGAAAGGTTGAGTTAAAAAGACAAAAAATGTAATAAAAAAAAAGAGATGAGAGGGATTGGGTTAAAATGAAGAGCATAAGAGAAGGAGAAGAAGCACAAATAGAGAATTTGGAGGGTGTGATAGAGCAAGCAGAGGGATGAGAATGATGTAATCTTGCCAAGCTCAAGGTTTTGATTTGAGTTTTATAATATGCAATGCAAAGGATATGGAAATGTTAATATATAAACAAGATATCATTGATCTTATTATTTATAAAATATTAAATTTATAATTTATTTTATCAATTTATAGTAATTTATAGTAATTAAGCAATGTATGATACATAAGATTTATAACAAGATGATATCAATCACAATATATAAATTATAACTATTTTTTAATTTGTCCCTTACTATTTTAAACTTGAAAATTGTAAATTATGGTCAACTAATCTCATTCACCCTTCTACCTTGAGCTAATTAAACACGTTTGGCACAATTTCATTTGGTACAATTTGATGTTATACTCTAATAATAAGAATAATCAAATCATTCATTTCAACCATCCACTCAAGTAGGTGAAAGTAAATCATTCTAGATAATTAGATTAATCAATAATGACACATTTCATTTTACCACGATAAAAAGAGTGAAATATTTATATACTTAAGTGTCTTCCAGTTATATCTTCAATCATTTATCAATTTTAGAGGTCATTTTGAGAGAATTTGACCACTTATGATGATGAATCAACTAAATTTATGGTATTTTATGATTGATTTGAGACAACTTGATTCCATGTGACAAATAAAAAACAACTAAGGTATTATAAATACCACCAAGTCTCTTCATATTTAGGAAGGACAAAATTGATTCTCATATATCTAGAAAGTTATCAAATAGAACTCCATTAAATGTCGAGACACATCTAAATATAAAATTTGCAAATTCACAACCAATTTTTTATCCCAAATCTATAATCTTATCATTCAACAAAATAATGATCTAATATACAAACTTCAACTATAAAACTAAATACCACTCCTCATTAAATTTACTTCCCAAATTTAACAAATATAATCCTATTCAATTACTAGTTTTTTTTTAACCATCATACAATACCTATAAAAGTGTTTGCAATTAAAAAGAAGGCCAAATTATACGTAATTTTTTTGGTCAATTAAAATAAGTCACAATCTACCATAATCAAATGTAAGGAATCATATGTAATTTATTTTTTCCTTTATTCAATGAAAATGTAAGGAATCATTATATTCTAAAGATTCTATTCCCTTCTATAAAACTTGTTTTCCTTGTATATTTCTAATTACATCAAATAAAATTATGTTTCTAACATCCCTTAATATGAGCTCTACACATGCATCCATAATTTTATAATCAATATTACTTAATATGAGTTAAAAAATGTAGGCCAATAATTTTAATATTTAATATCCCGTGCTGATTATTGTATTTCATTTAAAAAAATTATCATCTTCTATAATATTATTTCTTGAAATTGATTTTTTTTTCCAGTCCGTGTTGCCACCTCCAATCTTTTGTAGGCTAATTAAGTAACCTATTTGATGTCAATACCTCAACCAATTTTTTTATATATATAAAAGAAAGGATGTATATATTTCCTTTTGGTTTGTGGCTTTAATAAGGTGTAGCCATCTTGTGGACAAATGCATATGAATTATTAATTGTCTTGTCATTATTATATTGATATAGACACTTTCCCCTATTGTTCTATGAATGTCATGAAAGAAACAAGAAGCATCTTCATTAATAATAATAACAATTTATTTATTGAATAAATTTATGTTATTTTTTTGTGTGATTATTATATTAATTTAAAGAGATTAGAAGTATTTTTTAATATAAAACAAATTTATTCGTAAAATAATTAAGTTTGCTTATTTATATATTTTAATTATTTTTTATACAATTGTTACATGTATAATCTATAAGGAAAAAAGATTGAACGATGTTCATTATTATTGAAAATAAATATATCTTTGAAATCATTAATATTTGATAATCATGAAATTGAACAATATAATTTAATTAATAAAAAATGTAATTTATTCCGTAAATCTATATGTCCTTTAGTGAGACCCCATAATAAATTAATATTTGTTTGTAATATTAAGTGCATAACTTGTATTTTTACTCCTGATTTGAGCTTATTTTGAATTGAGTTATTCTTGAATTAATGATTAATGTGCAAACATCATGTTTTTACATTAAAGTTGACTATTTAACCTTTAACTTGATACCATTTACGTGTATTCATAGAGGTTGATCTTATTTTTTAGATTATCCAAAATCAAGTAGTAATTTATCTTTGCAAAGATGTAAAGTGCATATCTTGTTTTTTTCTCTTGTTTCAGGCTTACTTTAATTGACCAATTCTTAATTTAGTGATTAGTATCCAAGTGTCATGATCTTGCATAAAAGCTAGTATATCTTAATCTAGCTTGATCCATCTACCTATATTAATAGTGATTGAAGGTTTGAGTTATTTATCTTTCAACCAAAGTCAAATGTCGGTACATATATGATCCTACAACTTTTAAATTCAAAATTTAAATTGGACCCAAGCTGGCCCCTTTCAAATTGACCATTATATACCAAATTAAACGAAAAATATTTTAAGTTGCATTCTATGATATTGCATAAAAACATAAATTTCAATTCACTTTTTGACATTCAAGCTCAACCTAATTATGATATAGCATTATTAAAATATCAAAACATTCATTACAATATCTATGTATGTTAATAATTATAGCTAGTGACTGATTAGAACATCTTTTATAGTCGCTTAAATCTTCAATACTTGTTTGAATATAATTGAATAGAAATTCATGTGTTTAATCAAAGGACAAGATCTTTGCTTAATAGATTGTTGAAGGCATTCATCATAACCATCCTGATTTGGAAACTTCTGAAAGACAAGGCAAACAAATCACATGCATCTAAATGAATACAATTCACTTACTCACTACAAAGATTCAACCCAAAACCAAAATACAATTGATTCAATTATTATGAGTTTTAAATCTAATTTAACAAAATAGTTTTGTGAAAATTAGTTGGGGGCACTAAATATTTCATTATCATTATAGTGCATGATTGGTTGGATACCACCCATCAAGGGCCTTTGAATCATGCATAGGGATACTACATTAAACTTTCTAGCTAGTGTCATAGTGTTGGAATGGAAGGAACCAGAGCTTTAATAGAAATGGTGGTACAAAATTGCATGGAATTGGCAAACAATGGGCTCATTTTTAATGCACGGTCTAGCCTTTAAAGCACATCAAAGTATTTTAATAATAATAACATGTTTCTGATGTCGGAACAAGTGGTGGGGACGCACTTGAAACTTTGGTGACGTCACCTCAAAACAAGGCTTTCTTTTAATAAAATTTCCATGCGTGAGGTATCACGTGGGGCCATGTCAAGTACTTAGATAATTTAAAATAGAAAGGGAGGATTTTAATGTTTACAAGGTTGAATATAATTTGTGTTTGATAATATTCTTTTTATAATAATTATTTTCTCTAATGTAGTTTGATGATGTTTTTTTTTTTTTTTTTTTTCATTTTCAATTAAGTTTCAAGTGCGTTCCCACCACTTGTTCCTCTTGTTCCCCTAGTATATGTAAAGGGAAGTTGGAGAAAAAAAAATTAAGTGTCTTCTGATATATGTTTTAGTTTGTTGTTTAGATGTTGTTGCTAATGAGTATGTATATCTTGTTTTGGGGGTTTTGATACGTATCATAATTGAAAATTAAGTGATCCTTGGTCATAATTGTTCTATTAATGCAAAAGAAATGTATCTTTTGATCACATTTTTCTTTGATCATGTGTATATTGAGATTGTGTGAACTAGATTTCAATTGAATTATGAACATCTTTATTCTCTAATTAATATTTGCTCCCATATAATTCTTTTAGTGGTAGTCAAATAGTATAAAAATTATTAAGATAATTTTTTAATTTTTTTAATGTATTTTCTTATATAGGGGAAGTGTACCAATAGCTATTATAGTTAACTTCGAACACTTACAGAGTTTAAAATACATTTTGGATTTTGACAAAAACAATTATTGTTTTCGCATGCAACTTAATTACTTAAACAATATTTTTTGGCTTCTAGATAGTAACAATGCTCCTTATAGAATTCGCTAAGCGTTGAAGGGTAAAAAAAGTGGCCATTTCAAAGTGTCACCCAATACCTGGCCCCTTTTGCACCATTACACATTCGCTTAGATAACCAAAAAAAATGCACAACTGATCCAATGCTTTTATACAAATGCCCCAATCCTCGTGCAACTTTTGCACAAATGCCCCAATAATGGTGCACTATTGGTATTAATAAACTTGTACAATTAATCTAATTGCTAAATTTTTATTCAAAAAATCGGCGGCCATTTGCTCATAGATGATTTTCTATTGGGTTTTTAATATGTGAAAGTGCACGGCTATTGGAACACATTCAATTACTAGTGCTCTTCCCCTAATTTTGTGGAATTTATCAACGACAAATGCATATACATATATGTTGTTATTTGGACAACAATTCTAGTTGATATACTATTTGGTTCCACTTATTATTTTATTTTATTCAATTCATTTTTCTTTTGTCCAAAATTTTGTAGTGTTAAGCCATTTATTTGCTTTCATTTGTTCAATTTTTTGAGATCCAAAGAATCAAGCTATAACTATTTCATAAATAAAGGAGCATGTTTCTACTAGAAACATTTCACAAAAAATAATATTTTAATTTTTTGTTTGCTTGTGATTGAGTACTTTTGAATCCTCTCTATTTGTCTCAATTACTACTAACTCGTACCTCACACTTATAACTAGCACTTGCACCGAAAGAAGGTGCAAGGGGTATGCCGATAGGTCGTAGAGGTGAAAGCACTATTCCAAAAAATGTGTCATTGTAGTCAAAGTTCAAAGTGTGGACTATATTGTGCTTTTTTTAATGAAAAGTACATTTTCTACTGTGTTCAAATTTATTTGAATGTTACATTTTCTTTTGGGTAATACCTTCAAAATATACAGCTTACATTAACTTTAACTTCAAATCATCCAAATTGGATGTTACTAAGTACAACACTTCCTTCTACAATGACACATTTTTTTGGAATAGTGCTTTCAACTCTATGACCTATTGACGTACAACCATCTGAGTGAGGAACATTTACATGAACAAGAAAGATAAACCAAAACAAAGAATAAGTAGGAAAAAATAACTTATCTCTCTACAAGCTCGTTCTTGAACTCCATTTCCATGGCAAGATCTCCCTTCCTTATCTCAAATTTCTCCCTTCTTCAAATCCTTAAAGAGTTCTCCAAATAGAGAAGTGGGTAACACTCATTCTCCCTTCAGAAGCTGGATTTAAGGAAGATTAACTTGGAAGAATTTGATAGAGAGGTGTACACACTAAAATATGCACTTCTATGAACCATTACATGCAAGGTTGCTCAAGAATGAGGCCTCACAAAGCGGCTCATAGCTCTCTATGCATGGAGTTGCAAGGGACTATGAGTTTTGCTCTCAGCTGGAGCTACAAGCTTGTGACCTTGCTAGTCAACCATACAATGAGAGATTCAAGTGAAGACAAGGGCAACAATGCCAATATCTCCAAGAATCTAAATGGAAATGAAATGCAAATGCAACTAGTATGAATGTGCAAGACTAATCTATCAAATGAAGTGCAAACTAAGCTATGAAAAGAAGTACAATAGATTCCAAGCCCCTAATTAAGCTATGTGAGATCTATTCTATTGCATAAAAGGAAATCTAATCTATGATGCCATGAATGTAACTATGAAAGCAAAACTATTATGAAATGCAACTAAAATGTCAAGGCTTCAAAGCTTGAGTGTCTTCAAAGAGAGCTCCAAAACCTGCAGCATAACAATGGCATAAAATATGGATATCTATCTATATGCAAATGAAGAAGAGAGCTCTCCTTTTATAGGAAATGAAAAGGAATGGACCATGGAGATTAAGAGGCAAAAGACTTAATCAACGGTGGAGCTTGAAAGAGGAGCAATCCATGTGCACAAGTATCTTCCAATAGGAAAATAAGAGTTGACTTTATGTCCATATGAGACAAAAAGGGCTTTTCTCCTTTTTATAAAATAAGAATAGTGCTTTATTTGTGCAACTTAGGATAAGAGGAAAAGTGGGGGCTTTTTATTTAATTAAAAGGGGAGGAAATATTCCTTTTAATCAAATAAAGACTTAGGATAAATGGTTAGCCCATAGGATAAAAATCCAATATATGATCGAAATTAGGATTTGATCAAGAGATTGATATTGTTGAAAATATTGATTATTGATAAAAATGATTCAGGATTGATAAATTGAATAAATGGGGCCCAAAGTCTAGGCGACCATTTTAGGGTGCATACAAGAGGTGAAACTTGTCACCTTTCCATCCTATCCTCTATGAGGTCTTCTCTTCAATTAAGAGGAGACAAAAAGTACGACACCCCATCTCCAAAGTCTTCCCTCATAAATGAGGTATGGAGGAGGGGTTTGTACCTTCAACCCATCCATACCTCAAATTCATCACTCATATTAAAGAGGCCTTTTGGATTACGAAAAATATGCTTTAGAGATTTTATTTCACATTCAATAGGCCCCCAAGTCAATGGTATAGACCCTAGGGGTCTAATTTTTGTCTAGATCTAACATGAAAATTGACCTAGAAACTCTTATTAGGGATCCACAAATTATAAACCTCATTAAACACATGTATATCAAATAATAATACCATATTTCCCAAAAAGGTGATTAACTTAATGCTTATCAAAGAGCTAGTTGATTCAGTACTAAAGTTTCTTCATCCTCATGTTGTCCTTTGCACTTCCCTGCATATGACAACCATAACTTATAGTTAAGCCTCTATAGTAATCCAACATGAAATTTAATCAAATTCTCATTACCTCAATTGTGAATCATGTGCCTAGTTAATCACAAATCAAATTCTACTTTAGCACAACACTACCCCTTTTCTAAAAGAGACATTTCAAGTCATGTCAATGTGCATATGTTTTCATTACATTACATAACAACAATAAAGCTAAATTCTTAAAAGGAAAATATAAGAGATCGTTCATAAGTTTAATAACAATAGACATATTCTCTTCAAGAATGATACATAACTCCGATAATGTTTTCTAATGACATCAAGAATATTATTATCATGGTTCACACATACAATTAACTAATTAATGAGCTTCAATAATCTAATGAAAACATATTATGGTTGAATTAATCTCCTAAGAAGCACGGTCTTGTAAGTCATTTTTGACACAAGGTCTTACAAACTCTATGCTTAAAGAAACAAATACTCCAAACATAATAATCTTTTTCTCCAAATAGGGTTATCATCATATTCTAAAAATAATTTATGGCTGAATATCTAGAAATGGGTGTGAATAATCAAAGTAATAATGAATTGTAAAACGAAGAGGGAAAGTGTTAAATTTCCCATGAGTGCTAAGATCTTAAGTACAGGGTCTCTAAGCTAAATTGTCTTATATGGATTTTGTTAAGAAGCTTCACTCAAATCTTTGTCGATGTCATGGTTGAAACTAGAGACATCTTATTTGAAAGACACAATAATAAGAAGTACCAAAACACTAATTGAGTCTTTGTTTGCAAATTCAGAGGTGCAAGACCCTCCCTATTCTATATTTGCAGTTTCATTGAGAATAATTCCTCACCCTAGTCTTTCATTGGAGATATCACTTCATATGTTTCACCTTTTACTTCATCATCAAATTTGTGTAGTCAAAGATATATCTATTTTTTAGTATTGGTGTGCAATGTGTATAGATTCAATCTGTATATCTACAATGTTCATATGTGTTGTATTGAAGAACATAACTTCCTATAGATTACAAAGGTTCAAAGATAGATAATCTTAATTTCAATTGTCGAATGTCGAACGATGCTGAAGGTTAACTGTCGAAGGGAGCCACAGAGTTTTGAGTGTCGAAGGTACCAACCAATTGCTCGGTATAAAGGTGTCGAAGGGATTCTCCCTTGGTTACATTATCCTTAGGTACTTACCCTTGAATACATTTCCCTCTAGTACATTTCCATCGGGTACATTATCATCGTGTATTTTCCCTCGAGTACATTGTCATCGAGTGTTTCCCTCAAGTATTTTCCCTTTGGTACATTATTGTCAGGTGCTTGCCCTTGGGTACATTTCCCTAAGGTACATTGTTGTCTTTCCCTCAGATACAGTGTCGTCGAGTATCCATTCCAAATAGGTATTAGTTTAGGTTTGGGACCCTATCTTAAATAGGTACCTATTTTTTACAAGATTCGTACTCATTCTCTTTAGAATTTTTCTAAGCTCAACAGTCAAATAAAAACAAATTTAAAAACTAAAAAACAAAATTTATTACTGGAGACAATGACAAGAAAAATTGCTTCGTAGAATTTCTCACAATTTGTTCATATCCCATATGCATACTCAAACTTACAATAAACTAGCACTTGCACCTCTAAGAGGTTCAAGGGATAAACCGATGGAAATTAAATAGAAAATTTAATTAAGTACACAATTTTTGTTATCTATTAAGAAAAGGTTGTAATGGTTTGTGATTCATGTAAATATCCTAATTCTATGAGTATTCAACCTTGAATCTCATTGATGGATTGACCAATTTATATTAGGAGCTATCTTTTCAAGTTTCTAACATGGTAGATTTCAAAAAGTCATCGCATTTTATGATTTGTTGCATTAGTGTAGTAGTTGGATGAGCCCGGTTTTTAAATCCATTTTATACAATTCAAGCATAATCATCATAATCATGACTTTTAAAATCAAAATTTAATAGAAATATTCATATGTTGTTTCTGACCATTACTTTACAAACTTAATGATATTTATTATTAAAGAAATTATAAATTTATAATAATAAAACTTTCTAAATAAGGGTCAATATGTTATTTATAAGTTTATAATATTGACATATAATCAAAAGTCAATAAGTGGGACAAAATTTATATTATAAATGACTTTATAGACTTTCAAATATTATTACTTAACCATATTAACCTAAGCCATGGTCAATATTATGCCTATTTGAATCACTGTGCCATTCTACTATATTAAAGTTGTTTGGATTTAAATTCAAATTAATGGGAGATCATTGATATAGAATTTCACAAATAAGGGAAAAAAAAACACTAAGGTTTCTTGTTTTTGAGGCATGCCATATGTTGCAATAAAAAATAAATTTAAAAATAGATAATGAACACCAATGAGTATTATTTTTTCAGCTATGTTACATAGACGTACAAAAATAATTATCAAAATAAAACCATAAAGAACAACATTGATTATCCATAATGCAGAGAGACTAGAGAGTGAGTTCCAATATTTTTGTAAGGGTGTTAGTCACAGTAAAAGAATCAGTAATTATTGATACGTTATTGTAATACCCCAAAAATGGGCTATAGGTTCTTTAACCTCCTACATCTTCAATTCAAATGAAATCGATACAAAAGTCCTAACCTAAGACACATCTACACATCATTCTATCAAAAATTGATTTTATCCTAATTCTGCATCGGAGAATATTCCTAGCAATATTCCTACTTATCCTAATTATTTTTAATTTAATAATTATTTGGTGATAAATTTTATTTATCCTAAAGTTTGATTAATTGAATATTCTGAATATTTAATTAATCAGATTTAATACTACCACTTAATTGTTTAATTAAATTTAATTAAATTATTCCTAAATTGTATTATTTAATTTTGACAATAAATATAAAATCTCATGACTAATTGATTAAATTCTTATTTAATTAATTCATGTCTATTGTCAATTTTTAATAATATAGTTTTTTAATAAAGTTTGATTTAATAATTGATTAATCCATAAATCAATTATTTTAATTCAAAAATCAGTTAAGTTGAGAATAAATCACTTCATTTTAAAATTAATTTATGATTAAATAATGCACAATCAGAAAAGCAGGCAACTAGAAATTAACAACCAATTTTAAAATTGAAACTCAACATCTGATGATGAGTTGAAATTTGATCTAAACTCTACTTTGAGTTAAACACTGCTTTTGCATGATTTTTGTGAGTTAATTATCTCTGATTTCCTGATAACTCAAAAATCAACTTGAGTTTATCAAGAGTGATTTATGGCTTTTCTCTTGCATCCTCAAAGCCCTGGATTTCTATAAAATCAAGGGTTAGCTCTTCATAATTATGAACACTCGAATTTGCACAATTACTCTAGCGAATTGGCGATTGAAGGATTAAGCACTTGCGACAGACGATTTGTGAGATCTTTCATAGTTGATCATAGTTTTTGCATAGTTTCATATTATATAGTTTCATATCTTTCGTATCATTCTTAGATTAAATCTTCATATCATTCAATTTTATTCATATAGCTTAGATTCATATAGTTTTCCATATTATTGCACAGAAAATACAAAAATATAGAATAATCTGCATTCATACAGTCTTTCATTCTTTTGCATTCAAATCCTTTGTTCAGGTGTTTCATTGTCACTAATCTCGATTTCAATCTGAGAATACCATACTCGCACCTACTAGAAGGTAAATTGCCTGGTTAGCTTAGTTTCATTTATTTATAAATTTTTTTGATTTGCTAACCTCTAATGTTTTACTGAAGTGTTGTGTCTACAGCTAGGTACAAAATTCACACACATAGTTATTAAGTAATGAATGCTACAAGCTTATCTAAAATCTCTTATATACTTAAACATGCGATCAAAAGGTTCTTCAACATGAAAATTATCATAGAGATCAGTTTTGCTAGAGGACATCATTGTTGTTGTAAGTAATAAAGGAAGTTTTGCAATGAATATATTAGACAACTTACTATGTTAATGTCATAAAGAAATGAAATAGATGTGTGCTACATCATATGATTAAAAGGTTATGCACAGTGAAGAAGAAAGTAAAACATTGAAAGATTTTTGTTTTCTAGTTCAAACAAATAGTGAGTGATAGACATTGATCTTTATTTCTAGCTAAATGTTGATTGCATAAGTAAGGTGTGCATAAAGGAAACATTTTCATTAAACTATTTTCCTTGAGTGAATACAAAATTTCCCTATTACATTCATATATTTCCTCAGTGAACACATACCTTTTCCAATTTTATACTAGGCCAAGAAAAATTACCTTTGAGGAAATATTTCCCTTTTGCTAATATTACCTTTTCCTATTAAGTGAAGGCTAATTTGCACAAATTCTACCATCATTGCAATAGTCTGAAAGCTTCTAATGCTTGTTCACACAAATCTACTTTCGAGGCACTCTGTGCGACAGTAAATGTGCCTTGGCTGAGTGTCCACATTTTGCAAAAAAATTTACTATTGCATTCCATTAGACCAAATTTCCAAGTACTTCAAATTTTGAGGCATTGTACATAATAGTGTTGTGTCACATTTATTTAAAACTTAGAAACCTCCTCAATACATCTTCTTTGAGCATATCCTATTTGTATGTGTCTTGCAAAACAACGTCCCATCACTGAGAAAGGCTTGAAACATCTTCATCACTGCCAGCTGCGTTTGAATGGAAGTTTCGAGCCTCTTAAAAAAAAATATTCAATGCATATCCAGTAAACAAAGCGGGCTCCAAGATGACATATCTTTAAGGGATTTTATGAAACCAAAAATGAGCTCTAGTATGCTTTAACACTCGTTCAAGACCCTATGGAAGACTCCCAAATCCGAACACTATTTGCAGCTACAAATGTTGTGCTCCATGAGATCACATGTCATCTCTGGCTTCCACTAATTTGTGAGACTATTTTAGACAAACATTGCATTCCATCTGAGGATGTCTTTCTGCTTTGTCTTCTAATCATGAGGAGAACAAACCACCAACAACTATGGGAATGACTTTACAACCTGCGCAAAGCATTAACTTGAAATTTTTTTTCTTAAATCTATTACCAAATCCATTTTGTACCATTCCTGCAATCACTTGTAACCATGAGACCATATTTCTATGTGGCACATTTTTTGCACAACAATACCATGTTCACCACTATCTCAAAAAATTGGCTTGCAATACCATTTTCATGCGTGGCACAAAAAACCAGTGGTCTGAGGCATGAGACAAGTTTTGGCATTTACGGACGCGAGCGATCTCGCAGGAGAAGCCTATCGACTAATAATACTTTTATATTCAAAATTACAAACAAAATGCTATTTAGAAAAAGTATTTAACAATAAAGATCTTTCTTTTTTAAAAAGTCATTAATAACAACCATCATAACTAATATTCAATTAAAAATAATGAAAATAAATTACATCAAAATAATCAATTAGCTAATGTCATATAAGCACTTTAAAAAAAATGGCAGCTTACTTAAAGTTATGGACTAACTTTTTGAAACAATACTTTTATAGAATATTAATAAATAAAGTCATGACTAATAATTCTTTTTTTTTTAAATATTTTAATTTTCAATATTTTTCATAAATATTAGTTAATCCACAACTTTAAATATGTCATGTATTTGTGTGCATATGTATTTTGAGATAGAAACAATGATCAATTGATAAATTGATCAACCTACTCAAAAAGGTCAAATATAGATGTGTATCTAAATTTAATAAATATAAAAGTAAAATAGAGATAAACTAATAAAATGTATCATACCTAAATTTTGGAGAGAACACACACACTTGGAATATGAGATTGAATCTAGAAATAAATTATTATAACAAATGTGTTCTATGGAATCTAGAATTGTGTAAACTTAGATCAAGGTATCATTGTTCATGAATCTCTTAAAGAAAACCTTGACATAAGATTTAGTTCTTGACTGTTTTGTGTATTCATGCCTATAAAAGGTTAGGAATCTATAGTGTTTGTGAACGGTTCACTATCTCTACACAAACAATTTTTATTTTTATTTTATTAAGAAATATTATTGAAACTTGTAATGGTGATTATGAATCCTTAATATTTTCTAGATTGTAATCACACTTTTATATTGATTCAATATTTTTTTATCTGAGGTAAAATATGCTTTTAAGGGATCTTTGAGCCCTTTACAAAATGCTGACAAGAAAGAAGAAGACCAAAAGAACAAAAACTAGCAATAAATAGTTCACTAGAAAAAAAAATAGCAACAATGACCAAAAATAGAAAAGTAACCAACATCCCAACTATAGTTTCGTTAAGGTTTTCATAGTGTCTTATTCATGTTACTAGATATACACATCAAGTTTAGCAAATATTTCTTTTCCTCTTCATTTTTTTCTTCGTGCCTCATCATTTGTGAGTGATTGGCTCAATTTTATTCACATTTTGTTATTATCCATGTTTTAGCTTCTCTTGGTGGAGGTCTTTTTGCTTTTAAGTGAGGATATAGATTCTTTCAATCTATTTTGGATAGAGAACTAGCTAACTTTTGCCACCTTTTCAAGGTTACTTGTCATTTTTTACATCCTATTTCATATTGATGTGATTAATCTCAACATAGTTCAATGTTTATTAATCTAATGTTGAGAACTATGTCCCTCAAAATATCTAGAGCCTCCATTATGTCTTTGGACTTGGTAGCATTACAAATGAGTAAGGGGGGCTCAATATGGATTTTAGGGGTAGGCTAAGGAATAGGTGGGAAAAGGATTCACACTCCCAAATCTACCACCCTAAGATTCTCCATTGATCCAAAACCAACTCCCTCAAAAGGATTTTTGCCCTCTATTGATTGGTCAAACCCAAGCCACATGGTATCTTCAATAGAGTCTTATATATCATGTTTAACCACTTTCTCTTTTCTTGTCCTCCTAGGGAGGGCTTTCTATTTTCTCTAAACAATAGTTTTATCATCAATATATTCTTTTAGAGGAACCTTTTATTTAGTCTCATTAATATATTACTCAAATTCCTCAAGCCAAAAACTTTTAGAATTCCCTTTCCATTTTTTCCTTGGACCCTTAGGTTTTTCTTTCTTACCCTTTCTTTTTCTTGGACTAGTATTCATCTCCTCCCAAAGGTTTTCAACTGAGTCCTTAATGGTTTCCTCCTTCTAATCCTCTCAAGAGTCCTCATTAGAAGAATCATTGACCCTAGGCTTCTTTATTTTTTTATGCTTCTCTTTTTTTCCTAGGATTTCCCTACTATGAATCATATAGTTATGTAGTTAATAATTAATATAAGAATCCCTTCATGGAGGATATGCATTTTTTGATACCTTATATTCTTTAAAATAGAGAGAAAGTGAGCCCATAAGATAGAAAGATAGAGAGACAAGATTTTTATGCCTAAAATAACTTAACAAAATAAAATGGTAACCATAGATATTCTAATTTAATGATCCTCAAGACTCACATACCTCATAATTAGCTCTACAAATATAGCCTAAATTGTTTACTAGAACTTCTCACATAGCCAAAGTGATGTTTAACCAGTTAAATATTTTCATTTCCTTTCAATAAAAATTTTGTAGCCTCTTCACTCACCTTTTGGTCTTTGTATTTTTTTCTTGGCCATAGAGATATTAGCCAAAGGTGAAATCAATTCCTCATTGGTATTCACTTCCCACCTAGAATTTGAGACCTTTTTATCTTTCTATGTTCTAGAAATAATTTTGGTGGCTCCATGGTCATGGTCATGGAGTTTCTCCACAAATGGGACGAGACCATCATCCTTTAGAACATTATACATTTGAGGCTTAGTATATTGTATTTTATTGTGGTATCCCCCAATCCTTATCGAGATTTAATCTTCATCTCGAAACTCTTGTAACCTTTACATTTGAGTACAACCACTTTGACCACACAACATAATGTCTATCTACATGTGCACAAACACACACATGTAGATTTTTTTTAATACCCACACACATTTATAATTAATTAATTTTTTATTATCATAGATTAAGGATTTTGGTTGTGACAAAAAAAAATCTAAATATAAAGACAAAGAAACACTAAACCTGACCTGGAATGTCATCCCTGGAGAGGAGGGCACCCATTATGTTTGGGAGACTAGAAATTGTACCAATTGTTAGGCCTACTACAAACATGGAGACCCTAAAGAAGGTTCTAGATAAGAAGAATGAAATGGTGAGAATCTCCCACTTCAGCTTGGGGGTTATGCACAAGTTTTCTTGATGTAGAAGAAGGTCATCGATAAATATATTGAAAAGGAAGAGAATTATAAGGATCTCTTCAAATTCTTCACTGATGATTGGAGTGGGGTGCTTGTTTAGCCACTTCTTGTTGTTTTCCAATTTAATTTTTACTAGTAAAATCTTTAAAGACTTTATATCATATAGTTTTATATATTGGAGATATTTTGATAGTAAAGTAGAACTTGCCTAGCAATACAAAATGTGTCTAAATTAAAATATCTTTAGTTGTCACCTAGCATATTATATCTCTTTTAAATAATTTTCATCTAGACATTTTAAACACATTTATGAACAACAACTACTACTATTTTTATTATTATTATTTTTTGTGAATTCTCTTTATTATTTTATTTCCTAAGTATATTACATATTATTAGTTCAATGGTATTGAACATTTTTCATGTACATTACATTCTACTTTCCTTCATAATGTATATAAAGTAATAATAATAATAATATTTACTAAGGGTGGTGAGGAGTGTGTACACTTGGGAACAAACCAAGAGACCCCACTTTCCCATCTTAAAATGATAGCCTCTATCATGAAATCTAATAATAATACTATTAAACCAGACTAATTTTTCTTTCTTTACCTTCATTCTTGAAAATATTTCTCAAAAGTATATTTTAGATTAGGTTTTTGAAAAGTGTGTTTACCTTTTTGTTTTAAATTTTTTTTTTCCCATGGCACAAACACTCAATCTCAATTTGATGACATAAACATAAAATCATTATTTCATTGATTTTTTAGTAACTATTAATATTTTAGATTAAATTTCATTTTGTTTTTTATTATATTTTGGATATAGTTGAAAGTGTAAATTTATTGTTGTTGTAAATAGGGTTTTTTTTGGTTGATTATTAAGCTGAATTATAATAATGTCAAATTAGTTAAATTTACTTAGGGTACTTTTAGATCATTTACTTATTATATATCATGTTAGATAATTTGATACTTGTCAATATCTTATGTTCTCTTACACCCCTTCCTCAAACATGGTCATCTTTAAATTACTCAAAAATATGGAGTGAGATCTAGTGTTATCATATTCATTTCATTGCTCTTCCATATTACCTCATGTTAACTTATATCTTTGATCTATACACATGATGCATACATTGTGTATATCTTTGAACAATAGTTGAAGCAACAACATAATAAGTCAAGGAGTTTACATGCCCATGCAAGACCTATCATGTCTCTCATGATGTTATTTATGTACAAGATCCATTCCAATGAATTTTATTTTCAACAAGGTGGCAGTGCCGCTTAATATATTTTATTAATATATAACTGGTTCAAAGAGCTCCTAGAGAAAAGAATAAAAAAGAAAAACTCTAATCTTTTCTCAAATATACATGAAAATATAGTTTGAAACCTAGAATAAGAAACCCTGAATGCTAGCCATAGGCTAGTTACAAATTACCCAACAAGGGTTCAAATCAGACATAAAAAAGTGAGAACCATCTATAATATGTGGCATTAGAATTGAGATGTGAGAAGACAATCCAAAATTTAACAAAAGACTACCTGAAAACACCATAGAGATGACTGAAACCATCAATCAAAATGCAGAGTAGAAGATACAAGACTATTCCTCCATAAAAGTAGCAGAGGATTCACTCGAACCTAATTGAAGATTATAGTTAGCATTCTAGTTAGGCATGACCTTCATATTCAAATTAGGAATACAAATTGAAAAAATTGGAGACTGTGAATGTGGAATTTACTCCCTAGTAGGCATAGGGCTTGGGACTTGTTCCAAAAGATCCATTAATACATAGACAACATGATCGACACTATTAACATAGTCACTACCTAGGAATTTTCCATGTTGATGTAGAGAAAACTTCACATGTCGAAAGGACTAATGCTCAAGCACCATTTTAATACCCTTGTAAACCATGTAAGCACCATGATTTTTCAACAGAGTATGGTTGTGGAATAGTGCCCCAACTAATGATGCACCCCCTGCCACCCAAAGATCATACTTTTGGATTAATTTCCCTAATTTATTGTTGGAAAAAAAACTCCATTTTAACATATATATTCACTATGAGTTTGAGGAGAGGTGGAGACTGCAATAGGTCCATGATATTTGACAAGAATATGGATATAATTTGAGAAGGAAAGATTATACATATACCTTGGGGGAACAAAATTCCATCCCTAATTACTTTCTTAATAGCTCTCTGAATGTGAAGACGATCATAATTAAACATAGTAGCAACCAATTCATCGTTTATGTGCCCAAGAAAAGGACTTTCTCATTCCTCCACCTCCATGGCAATTATAGAATTGCGTAGATAATAATCCATATGCAAATATTTGTAGAAAGAACATACCTCCACTTTCGATCTAATGCCCACCAAATGACTAGGTTGCATTGACATTTTTACATAGACAATAACAAGAAATGAAGATCCATGCTTTATCACATGATAGAACTATTAATAATGGTAAACCATATACCAAATTCCAAGCAATGAAAAGATCTCATATGAATGTGACATCAACACCATATGATTTGTTTTGATACAAAATCTTAACCCAGTAATAACCTCATCAACAATTAATGTGGTTATTGTTGGATAAAGATCATGAGTATAGTTAGAATCCAACAAACATACTTCAATCTTGTTGCTACCCAAGTTGGACAGGAAATCCACAACTCTATTCCCTTCCCTGTATACATGAGATATTACAAATTTATCCAAAGAATCAATGAGTGCCCATACTTTATCAAGGATGTATTTTAATTTCAAATTATCCAACTTTCAAGTAATGCAAGTGTTTATGATTATTGTTGAATCACCTTCAATATGAAGGAATTTCAAATTCAATTTTTTTGCTAGCAAAAGACCATGTAATACCGCATGAGCCTCAACAAAATTATTGGTGCTCATGGAAATATAAGAAGATTTAAGAGATTTCACTTTACCTAAATGGTCTCTTATGCATACTCATACCCCTACATCACTCGGGTTACCTGTAGAAGAGCCATCAAAGGTTAACTTGTAAAAAATTGAAAAATTGATTCTCAAATCATATAATAATCCAAATATATACAAGAACTTGATTAGTCCACACTTAATCCATAATAGTCAAATATGATTAATCCACCATACAAAATATAAAAAATAAAATGATTAATAGCATAACTATATCCATTAGGAAAGAATTAACTTAAAGAGATTATATTCAATGATCACATAATGTAAAAATGTTACATACTCAAATAACAACTGTGTTGTGAAAAATGATTAATTTTGCCTCATTATAAGACTTGATATGAGTGCACAATAAATGCATCAATACATAAGGTCCTTAGGCCTTGCAATAGAGAGACTCTATTTACATAAATGTTTTATTAAGATTAAAATACGTTGTTGGTCAATTTTCTTGCAATCTCCTTTCTTAAGTCAGAACTTGAGACCAAGTTGTGGGATTGAGAACTTGGAACACAAACTCAACACCATCAGCAAAAAAGAGACCAAGAGAAACTCAACATAACAAGGTACAAAGACCTTCTTCACTTTGAGCTCCACATCAGTCAGGTGGGTTTACCTCATCTGCACACACACAATTTCCTTGTGATAAACAATATCTTACAGATACATAACTCTGGAATAGCTTTCAAACCCTTTAGGTAACATGTACCTCAATGTTTTTACCAAATCTTATGCAATATCCCACTTGCATAGAGTAAGTTTGAAAACTAGAAATACTCTAACTCCTCCTATTAACATGAAAGGGAAAATGTTTTCATTTATATTTTGGATGAATGGATCCTTGAAATACCCCAAATCTCTCATAGACCAGTGCCTTATCTAGTGGGAAACAAAGTTGAATAAATCACTGCAACAAGAGACTATAATGAATAAAGAAAACAACACAGTCTAACATGTCTAATGCCTTACATCAAACATACACCATTGATCAAGTTCTACTTGTGAATCCACCTGTGTATCCAAATATGCTATTACCTATTCAAAGAATTTAACCCTTCCCTTAGAAGAAACCCTGAAATAGACAATACATTAATCAGCGTCCACTAAAAGACAAGTCTGACATATCTTTGATATCCCAACTCATACACATCTAAAGACAAATCCTAAATCCCAGTGATTCAAGAAGCAAAAATGGAGACAACTTGATAATAGTATGAAAATGCTGAAATCTCATTCATAAGACAAACTCTTACAAATCATATTCTTCTCTGAAAACCAAAAAAGAAATAAGAACACCCTATATGCAGAAAAAAGGGAAATATTTATAGAAGGAACCACACTTGGAACCTACTCTGAAAATTGTAGACAAATTGGAACCCTTAAAAAATGAAAAAGATCAGAATATATGGAAAAGAAAGGAGACCTAAAACATATATCTATTTGACATTTGTCTCTTTTCAAAAAATCTCATTTGCACTGTCTTTTTTTCTCTCCAAAATCTGATTTTATTCATAAACATCCATTGTTGCTCTTACCCACTTGTGAAAATCTGATTTCCTCCACCACCATTGTATTTCTCATGTCGTGCCATTTCCGTTGATATATAATACTTGTATATTTGGATAAAAATTCAGCCCCCCAAAAATGTTCCTATGCACAGCCAAACCATTTAATTTTTTGAATTTTAACGTATAGTCTGACTATATGAAATTTTCAATTTTTACATAGACTTTTAACTTTGATGTGGGCCCCCACATGCCACGTGACATCACCCTATTGGCCCATCAATACACCTCACTGCCCTGTTGGAACTGTCTACATCGTCACCATTACATTGTCACCGATGCCACATCATCATCCCTGCCACATGTCGCCCTCTAGTCTACGTCTCTCCCACTAGGCACCAAGCTGCATCTCACCCTGCCACCTTATCAGGGGACATGTGTCAATCAGGCATGATTCCATGATGGTTATCTTTCGAACATCTTCCTCTTCAAGGGATCACACCCACCATTGATCTCGAGCATGCATCCCAAGAATAAACTTTGCCTCTCACCATGTGGCGTCAAAATTGTCTTACCTTTCCCAGGTTCCACTACCACATCACCCTCCAGTCGCTTTCCACTTATCACCTTGGTCTTTGTGCCATGCGCGAGAGAGTCTCCACCTAGGCGTCCACATTTGGACACCTTCAATGTGAGTCTTAGGCCATTTAAATGCTAGTTTGGTCCTTCCCACGAGAAATGTGGGACTAAATCTCCCTTAGTTATAATATTTTCTTCTAAAAATACCTCTGATTGTGTGCCCAGCCAACAAGAAACCATGCACTGACTTGCCCCACAATTTGGAAGGGTTCCACCTCATCTCTTTATTTACAAACATACCTGAGCATTTTTTCTTTTAAACATCTCTCATGCTCCAAACTAGGCACATGTGGGATAATGAACCCCACAATGCACAATCCTTTGGCATGCAATGCTGGTGTGTGCAAGGGATGGCCTTGGCAACACCTTGCTTGGCATGCACACAATAGCATAATGAAGCACGTGCCAGGCAAAAAAGAAGAGCATGTGCAACACTTCACAAAGGGGTGCACGTGTATGGCAGAGGGAAATGGGTGCGCGCAACATAAAAGAAATCATGTGCAGCACCAAAAGGGAGCACATGCCAGGGTTAAAGAAGTGTGCGCAGCATAAAAGAAAGCACACACAACACTTAGGTAAGAGGCACAAAGCTAAGAAGGAAGCATGCTCAAAAGCTAAATGAAAAGATTTTCAATGCTAAATGAAGGTGTGGCGTAAATGCTAAAATGGAAGATGGCACAGAACTAAAGAAGAATGTACATGCATAGTGTCGAAATGAAGATGGTGTATCAAACAAAAAGATGAGGCAAGTTGGGCCCAAAGTAGGTCTGGCTAAAAAAAAAATTGTTTTCAAACAAATGAGCCTCAAACACGATTAGAATAACTAGTTCCTGCATCTGGATTTGATTCGAACAATGTTGGGTCATTCAAAAACTTGATTTTCAACTACTTTGCAAAGTCACCAAACTGAACAAACAGCCTCTAGGAACACCTTTAAAAATTTGATCAAAACATATCCCCAGATGTCGGCACTTGGTGAACATGAACTTTGCAGTATAGATAACCACTCTGTCAGACAGATTCCTACAATGATACACAGGGAAAAATATTTCAAAGCTCAAAGTCACCTGTTTAAATTTTATTTAAACGCAAGTTGAAATCGTAGGAAATTCCCTCTCAAATAGATGCATTAAAAATATCAAATCATGACCTGAGGTTAAACCACTGATCCTGGTAAAAGACTTATATATAGGGGGTGTAAGGAAAAAACTCTCATCTCAAAACAATCATTCGATAACAAGTTACCATTCTCTATAAGTAGTTGTTCCACAAAGTCAATTTTGTCAACACTAGGCATCTGCATAAAATATCTTTAGATTTGACTTCACAAACCTATCAAATGGGACCCTTATGGTCTGAAACCAAGGATATAGATTCACTTCCACATATATAAAACAAGGTTATAATTAGATTCCCCAAATGATCAACTGGTCAACCAGAATCAATCTTCAAAGTCACTGCTTCAAAACTTTCTGAACTTAAACACAGTGAAATTGCAGAAATTGGATATGGAAATGACTGAGAAAAGTGGTCCAATGGATTGACCATGATCTAAACATCATAAGGAAGGCTCATTTCCATGTTTACAATATAGAGGAACATTCAATTTCTCGTGATCATGAACTGGGTGCAACTTGTATGACCTCAAAGTAGGCTACTTAATAATTATGCATTTCACGTCTAGATAAACTAAATAAAATAAAAATGGAAAGGCCTTGGAAAATTCATCATACAAACTCACAGGGGTTTTAAAATGGGCATGGAGATTCACTTGCATGCCTACTGTGTGTGTCTGAATGTGGACCTCTAAATCAGGCACAAACACAACATAGTCATTGCTCAATCATGAGATGGCGAGTATGAACATGAATTGTCCATCTCACAACATTGATTGAATCGACCTGTTGCCTCCTATGTAGATGGGGTGTTTAATTACTCTCAGATTGGAGAGCCAACAACCATAAGACTGATTCTACAATGGAGGATTTTCAAAAGCTAAGATGAAAAATCAATGAAATTAATCTAGAGATGAGTACAATTAATCTAAAAATAAAGATGCAATTACACTAAAAGCTTGGAATAGATATGAAATGCAATTTAAACTAAGGAACTTGAAATAAAGTTTATATTAAGCTAAGAAAAATTAAGCAAATTTAATCTAATATGAGGTGCAATTACATTAAAATGAAATATCAAACTAATTATGTAATGAAAAAGCTTTGAATTAAGATGAGACTAAAAAGCGTTATGGTTCAATTACTCTCAAAAATTGCCTCCCTTGAATGAAGAAAATAGGTCCATTAAATAAGCAAGCCCGAGAAGAGAATGAAGGGGTTCTTGATTTGAAACTCCTGACCCTTCATTTCCATTTGAGACAAAAATGCATAGAATTACTTAATTAAAAGAATGGAAAATGCCACACAAGTGGCCTTTCAAATATCTTGAATTATTAATTCAAAAAGGTGTGTCCATTCAGATATCAAGCAATTATTAATTCCTTTTATGGGTAATTAGCCAAATGGGGTGGATTTAATTTAATTCTAAGCACTTAAGACTTTAGGATTAAATTAAATTATCATAGGGGTAATTTAGCTAATTAAAGTCAAGGACTTTAGGAATTAATTTTGATATTTGGTTAATGTAATTTATGGTCTTTGCAATTGACATCAAGTCAAATTAAGTCAAGTAGGAGAGAGAAAATTGCCTAGGAAACTAGGACTTTGGAGATGTAAAATTGACGAAAATGCACCAAAATTAGTTGAATTTAATAGGTGCCAATTTTAGGGTATTAAATTTGCCCCTCTTTGAATTGATGTGTGAACAACGTGTTGATTCAAAGAATAGCCTGAAGTGACAGATGACGAGAAATTCAGAAGTCTAGGTTAGGTTGCCAAGACACCAAATAGATCAAAGCATGATTTTCCAAAGTCTAAGTTAGATTGCGAAGACAACGGTCTTGAGAGAAGACAAGAATCGAGGTTAGATTGCCCCAATACCCAAAATGAGATTCAAATGCAAACTTAGGACTGTCTCCAGAATCAAGGTTAGATTGCCCCAATATGAAGCTTAGCCCTCCAAGACCTGGGTTAGATTGCCCAGATAACGGTCTAAGAGAGATTTCGAGAGCCATCTCCAGAATGAAGCTTGACTCCTAGGAATTAGGGTTAGATTGCCCCAATACCTAAAAGATTTCGAGAACCATCTCCAGAATGAAGCTTGATTCTCAAGGATCCGAGTTAGATTGCTCAGATACCTAAAAAAAAGATAAATGACCAGATAGCAAGATGCGAGGCATCGAGATGCCCCAAGCAATGAGAACTAATGATTCAGATTAGACTAATTCAAAAATTGATTCGACAAGATTCAAATGATGCAATTATCCTGCCCCCTCGGGAGCGAAATTGAAAGATGACATAAGAGGGATGATTAACAACAAGAGGTTGCAGAGCAAAAGCAATTAGACTAGATTTGAGAAGCTACAGAAGCAAATCGGAGCAAAGTAGAGCTCCTGTTGACCAAGTTTGACCATGGTTGACCAAAGTTGACTGGAGTTGACTTTGATGAAAAGAGCAAAGATCTTGAGAACATGATGCAAAGATGAGGGTCTGGTAGGAAGATGACACCAGAAGGCTGACTGCACAAGCGTCCAAACCCAAAGGATCCCAAAATTTAAAACGCGATTTCGAGCTATCTAGAGATGTTAGATTTTGATTTTGATCCCGAAAATTTGTGCAATCATGATGAAACCTGGACAAAAAGATGAGAACCTTTGATGAAGAGATCCAGAGGACAATCAAAAGAGTAACCAAACACTGTCTCAAATGCAAGCCTAGAATGAAAATGCAAGCCCTAGGACTTGGTTGTTGGACTCACCGTATTTATCATCATCAAGTTCATTTAAGCATGGGATGATCACAAGATATCATACAATCCTCACTAACATTGCAATCATGAGAATATGAATATGACATAAGTCTTAGATTTTTCAGAATGAGGTGTAAGCATTAAGGCACAAGAAGCCAGAATGACCTGAACACCTATTCCTTTTGATTTAGCAAGTTAACATAAGCATCAAAGCACAATTGCTAGAATGACCTGAATGTTGCTTGTGAACAAACACACCAAACACACAAGAGTTCCTTCTTTTTTTGAAGAGTGCTCGCAGTGACCCTTAAATTCACTTAGCAGGATGAGTGTTAGCAATTTTTCTTGTAGCAGAAAGAAGTCACTCAAAATAGACAAGGAGAAGAACCAACCTCACCAAAGCATCCATATAAAAGGAGTCGAGGTACGCATGACCATCCAATACAAGATGAAGGCTCTTACAGATGGACACCCCTCTTAGATAGATTCTTTGGATCATTGGAACTAAACTAGCAAATAGAAAGCAAAGGAAAGATCATGCCCCCAATCTTCGTGTTTCTCATTCAAGAAAGACGTCTTAGATTTTCTTGAGAGGAAATGATAAAGAAAACAAACAAACAAGCAAAGGAAAAGCTCAGCATGCTTTAGAGGAACACAAAGTCAGTTTTCAATTTTAGTTTACATTTGTGTTCAAGCGGATTGAAGTCAAGTCAGAAACAAACAACATTCGAAGTCTCGATGGGATAGCGATAGCAGGCAGACGTAGTGAGAACCATTGGTGACCGTCATGAGAAACAAAGTCTCAAGAAGATATCAGAGTGCAAACCAAGTATCAGTAGGTGAATGCAGTGAGAACCACTGGTGACCAATACAAGGAAGTTTCTCGAAAGAGAGAATAAAATGCGAGTGAAACATCAATAGGAAAACATAGTGAGGACCACTAGTGACTGATGTTAGGAAGAGATCCCAAAAGAGAGAGGTTCGAACGAGAGCTAAGTATTAGTAGGCAGGCATAGTGAGAACCATTGGCAACCAATACATGAGAGATCCTCAAGGAGAGAAATCTCAAAAGTAGCTAGGCTTCAGTAGGCAGACACAATGAGAACCACTAGTGACTGATGCATGAACAAAACTTTTGAAAGCGATAGGACAATGCCCCCTAGACTAGGAAAATGCCCCCAAGCATGAACCAGTTCCAATCCATGAAGAGTTGAGGAAAATCTTGAAGACCACTAAAGGCAAGAGCATGAGCTAGAAAACTAAAGCAGGAAACGAGCTAAAAGCAGGAGACAAACTAAAGTAGGAAAGCGAGAAAGCAAACTAAAGCAGGAAACTAAAAGCCAAGCGACGCTGAGATGAGATGTAACTTTAGGAAACAAGAGGTGCCTGTTTACCAGGTTTTCACCATCTTGGAAGAGATTCTATTTTTGCTACCATGACGCCTGTTTACCAGGTTTTCATCAATGGCACATTTTCTTCTTTTTCTATTTTTTTTGTACTTTTCTCTTTTTTTAATTTTTTATATTTTTGAATATTTTATTTTTTTTGTATTTTTTATCTTTTCACTTTTTTTGAATGTTTTCAATTTTTCTATTTTTTTTATTATTACCAAGGCGCCTGTTTACTAGGTTTTCACCGAGATAATAGATACATCAAAGTGCATGTTTACCAGGTTTTCACCAAGATAATAGATACATCAAAGTGCCTGTTTACCAGGTTTTCACTAAGATGATCATTTTTTTAGGACATTTTGGAATTTTTAGGATTTTTTGCAATATATCAATTTTTAGGATTTTTTCAGGACCAATAAGTATGTACATGAGTATGCCAAAAATGTCTCAACTATAGAACTTCCTCAGATGAAGAGCGTTGATAGGCTCTTTGAGTTGCTCTCCTTTAGTGGTGGAATCTCCAAGAACACAGTATTTTGTAGTAGTAGTCAGTTGAGAAGTTGTAGAATCAGAACTAGTAGTATCCAACTGTCGAGAGATCCATAGTCAAGGAAAGGTCACTTAAGTGAGACCCATAGATATCCTCGTGGATGCATCTTAACTCTTTGTCAGACTTCCCATGCTCTAAATGCTTAGGAAAAGTATGTTCTAGATTTCTCTTAGTCATGTCATTAGGGATGAGGAGACGCTGATATGCACTTTAGGAAAAGGCAAGATGGAGTGAAGAGGGTAAAGTATGAGAGGCAAGGGTGATGGAATGGAGGGAAGTATGAGAATTTTGGAAGCTCAAATGGAAACTTTGATTTTCCTTTTGGAATCCACATCACTTTTGATTTTTTTCTCTTTTCTTCTTTATGTTGAGGTTCTTTTGATGACAATGCCTGTAAGATGGATTTCAAGATCCATTTTCTTAGTTTATTTTCTGGCTTTTGATTGTCTTCTTCTTTTTGAGGACCTTTGTGGTCTTTTGAACACCTCTATTTCTTTTCTTTCTTTGTAGTCACATGTTGATTAGATGGGACATGGTGACCTTGAGATATAAGTGGATTCTCATTATTTTTGTTTTTATGTTGCACATCCAAGTTACTTCCAAAAGACTCAGGAATGGTGGATGAAAGAGGCTTATATGACTAGTTTAGGTGGAGAGATGGAGATGGAAAGTGGATGAGCCACTTATCTTAGGGAGGAGAGGGAGGAGAGGGAGGATGAGTAGTCAATGGGATGGGCTCAAGTGCAAAGATATCAACATCATCCTCATCTTTCATGAATGAATCAGATAGATCAAGAAAGTGATCTTCGATAGAACATTGTTGGTTGTGAGTTGTCCTAAAAGAGTCAAATAAGTTTGCAGGAATATTATGTGAGCCTAACCAAGATAACCTATTCCAAGAGTTAGGTCCCCTTTCAGGTGGAAATAATATGTGAATAGGAACCATTTCAGTTCTGGATCTACCAAGTTTCCATGAAGTTGTAACAGGATGGGGTCTTAAATACCCATGATTTGTTGGACAAGTAGAAGTATAGCTTGGAGCATATGGCCTAGGAGCCATAGGAATGATCTCCAGAGAAGGGTGAAAAGGATCATCATCAGCAGCATATTTGTGTGTAGCATCAACTAGTATCTTTGTAGTAGCATCTGACATGGAATCAGCTAGAGATATAGTAGGCGACAGATCTTCTTTATTGCTATCATCTATCACAAGAAGTGTTTCTTCAACAGCAGGATCTTGCTCAGTAGCAGAAGTGGAGTAATCTAGAATAGGCATACTCCAAGGCATACCTAAGATAAGGGAGACATCAACTATTTTCCCCCATTCAGCATGTGTTCCATTAGAGTCAGCAGTAGTAGAAATCTATTCAGTAAAGTGGATAAAATCCTCCTGGTGAGGACCAGGATCATGTTCTTGAGGTATTTGAGAAGGTAGATAGGACTCTCTTTGGTAGTCTAAATCAGGATTTTGAATATTCAAGAGCCTTTCATGTGTCATAGGCTAGATCTTTGTTTCTTCATTATCTGAATCCTTGTATGAGTGAAAGTTGTAGCTAGGTTGATCAAGCTCATGGCCTTGATAGCCAATACCAAATCTATCTTCAGAGGGTTCTTCATAGGAATGTGGAGATGGAGGAAGAGCTGTTAGTGACAAGATGGACTCCATCTAATATTCCCCCATGCCAATATCTTTGATCTGAAGGGTCCTTTCTATCTCTTTGAGTTTAGCATTACAAAATTCTATAAATTCCCCGTTGGTCGGAGAAAGGCTATCACCAAATTCTAGGAGCATATTGCAAGTGAGCAGGGGAGCATTATGGCTTAAGGAATGATCACCTTCTTCAGAGAAGGGAAAGTGATGAGGTGAGGTCGACTGACCCACCATAGATTGAAACTGATCAAGATTGAGATCTTTGGGGACGTTTGCCTCAGTGAGGGCTTTATCCATAGATAGTTTTGGTCTGGATGTCGAAGGCTCAGGACCTTTGAGAAAAATCTTTGCACAGGATCGAGTGATAGCATTCACACAAGCTGGAGATGGTGTGGGGTTACAAGAGGGAGATGCAGGGCCTCACAAGACAAATGGAGCTTTGGGTTTAGGAGCACCCTCACTCCCCATAGCAATGATCATGTCATAGTATTCAACATCAACAGGTTCAATCTCATTGGTGACAATGTCGCTAGTATTATATGTATAGCTGACCACATCATTGGTACCTTTAGACTTGGATAATTCACTTTTCCCATGAGGAGGAAAGGAGTCTTTAAATTCTCGATGATCTAAATTCCTGTTATGGTTCTGCACCAAATTCCTATAAACCACATCGAGCGGTTCTCCCAAGGAAGTGGAGTCATGCTTGGGTTGAGGGATCCAAGGTTTGTTTCTAGAAAATCTAGAAGGTGGTTGAGTTTTCATTCCATCCTTCTCAGTGGTCTTGACTACTTGTATACTAGAGCTGAGATTAAAGACAAACTTTGAGGGTTTTGGCATCACATTGTCAACAACCCCATCATTCATAACATCTATGTTTCTATTGACAATCTTATCCTTATCCCTATTTGAGGGAGAAGGTTGTTGCTTATTGTCTTTGTTCATAGTCAATCCTCCCTTCTTGACCATAAATGCTTCTATCCTCATAGCTCGCCTAATCATATTGTCAAAAGTGAGGGGACCTTGCAATTGTACTTGGTATCCAAAATTTGGGACAAGATTGTCCAAGAAGATATCGAGCTTTTCAGACTCGGGTAATTCATGTGGATACTTCGTGCATAGTTGTCTCCATCTCTGGAGAAATGTTAGAAGAGGCTCTCCTTGTCACTGTTTCAAATCGCAAAGGTCCCAGATGTTGACCAGATGTTGAATATTGTGGGATTGATCATAATGCTTGTCATTTCAAGACTGACCATGACCTTGGTCATTCTGAGATTGCTCATGACTATCTTTGAATTTACCTCCCCCTGGGAAGTGGAATGCATCTCCCATCTTGTTGGTAGTATTTTGAGAGGTCATGAAAATAAGATCGAAAGAGTCAATGAGTTCGATTCTAGAAAGTGACCCTTTAGAGCCTTGCTGGTGTTGAAACAACGGGTTATAATATTCTTGAAATAATAAGTCAGACTATATCTGAAACAATGGATTGTAATACTCTTGGAATGAGGAGGAATGTGAGGATCTCTCACAAAGTTTAGATTTCATAACAAATTTGGGATGACCTATTTATTGATTAGGAGATTCACTTCTATCTTGACCAGTATTCTGAATGGGATAAGTTTTGCCACTTCGAGTCACGACAGTCATAGACAAAGATGAAATGAGAGAGGAATTAGGATAATGCTAGACTCTATCTCTAAGAACAACGCAAAGGAGATAAAGGCTAGAATAGCCAAGATGTGAGATGGACCTGGCATGAATCATTAAAAGAGGTGGCTAGAACAGCCGAAATAAGACTATCGCAACACGAGATACAAAAGGCATAAAGAGATAAGGAAAACCAATGAGAGATGATATGAGTCAAAGCAAAGATTGATTGATTCCTAACTCAAAACAACTAGTTTTTGATAGTGAACAACAAGAAAGAAAAAAAATAGACCTCAGACAAAAAGTAGGTCAGATAAAAAGTCAAACAGTCAATGGCAAATAGGTCTCTATTTTTGCAAACTGTGCTACAGTCTTGTGCAAGAGAACACCAAGCCACGTGAGAGAACACTAGTCTTCACGTGAGAGAACAAAGTTTCGCATGAGAAAGTGCTTTGAAGTGTGAAATCTCACACTGAAAAAGTGTAAAATCTGATAATCTGACATAGTTTTCGAGGTTAAAGTTGAATTTTGAGGTACAGCTTGAATCGATGTCTGACAGAAAATCTAGTTTCCTGACAGGTTTGAAGAACAGTTTAATCAACAATCTCATTTTAGGATTTCAAGCATTCATTTAAAGACACAAAGGTTCAAATCAAGCAGTTGTGATACAAGAAGTAGTCGTTAACAGACCTATCAAGGAAAAAGCAACTTGATAGCATCAGGGGAGTCTTTGTTTGATAATGATTGGACAATGTTTAAGACTCGATAACAAACACATAGCTTAGTCCTACAAAAAAATGGTGAGAAGCCAAAACCTTTGCCCCATTGCTTATGTGCATACGTGCACCTCACACAGCTGTGTCACCCCCTAGAGGGCACCCATGTTTTTGGTGTTTCCAAGGAATCAATAGTGTACATTCAAAGGTTACCCTTGTAGCAAGGGCCAGTGTCGCAACTGCCTCCAAATGTCCAGTGTATGCCTATGATGGGAATCTATGGGAGAGATTCTTCCCCCTCCCTGTGCAAAGATTATGACTCCTTTCGGAGGTGAACTGGGTAGGCCACTAGCTAAGGAAATTTTTTAATAGGCTTCCATTCATGCTAACCTTTGGTGCCCCCGATACAGGGTTGAGGCCTTGTAGCCACACCAACACCCAAAATTTATACACCCCCGCAAGCAGGGCTAGGAGCGGTGCCGCTCAGTATAACAAATGGAGCCTTCTCAAGATGATAGTCAAAGTCTTGAGAAGGAAGCTAACATGGTTTTGGAGTCTTTAGACTCAACAAAATGTTCTTTATTAGAGTGAGGCGGAATCACTGGCAATAGGTGCGTACTCACTTGGGTCGTTTTCAGAGGTTCAACTTCTGGCAGGCCCTCTAAAGGTGACACTGGACTTGGTTTAGATTCGGGGGTCAGATTTTCTAGTTCTCCCAAAGGGAGAAGAGCATACTTCTCTATCCCGTTTCCTCACCCAAACACATCAAGAAGATTCATCACCAAGTTAGCTTCACTCCACCACAACTACAAGCTTTTGGGTTTCTATTTCTCTCAAAGAGAGAAGAGCATAATCCCCTGGCTAATAGAAGCGTAAAGATTCACTACCTTTCTCCGCTTCCCCAAGAATTTTTCATATTAAGAAGATCATAAGGATTTTGGGTTCATTCATGGTCATCACCTCCATGTAATGAAGAGCCAAATTCCTTACTCACTATCAAAATCCTCAAGAAATTTTAACGGAGCCCTATTTAGACTATGTGAATGAAAGCAAGAAACAAACATAACATTTTATCAAGTCTTCGACTATCATCCTCCAATCAAACCATTAGCATGTTTTATGTTCTTGGTGCTTTGACATGCATTCTTTTAAGCAAATATTTCAAGCAATGAGAGCACCTACAAGCACAACTTGTTAGCTCCACAATGGTTAGCACATCAAAAATTAGATAATCTACAAGTAAAATAGCTGATCAAATGGAAAAATTTGAAAATGAAACCAACATGGTTGGATCAGGCTTGGAAAGAGCTTTCCAATGATATATCACACTTAAATTTTTGATACTGTATGTGAAAATTTCTCAAAAATGGATGCTAGTTTAGAATTCAGACAAGCAAAACTGACAAATGTAGAATTCTGGTCTCTGTCTGTCATAGAATTTCATGCGAGATAGTATAGAGGGCCATGTGAGAAGGTACATAACCGCACATGAGAAAGCACAAGCCCGTGCGAGAATGTACAATGGCTCACGTGAGAACGTACAAGGGCTCATGCGAGAAAGTACACAAGCCCATGTGATGATGCAAAAGCTCATGCGAGAGATTGCTACAGGGAATGAAATCTCATGTGGGACACTCTGGATTCTTGCATGAAGATCCATACACAGACAGTACGGATGCACAGTAGAGCTTGAATTTCCTGTCAGAAAAAATGAGAATGAGGCCAGAAATCAGATTTTCTGCCCCACGATGGGCACCAAAAATGTGTGTCTAAATGTGGACCTCTAAATCAAGCACAAACGCAACATAGTCATTGCTCAATCATGAGATGGCGAGTATGAACATGAATTGTCCATCTCACAACATCAATTGAATTGACCTATTGCCTCCTATGTAGATGAGGTGTTTAATTACTCTCAGATTGGAGAGCCAACAACCATAAGACCGATTCTACAATGGAGGATTTTCAAAAGCTAAGATGAAAAATCAATGAAATTAATCTAGAGATGAGTGCAATTAATCTAAAAATAAAGATGCAATTACACTAAAAGCTTGGAATAGATATGAAATGCAATTTAAACTAAGGAACTTGAAATAAAGTTGATATTAAGCTAAGAACAATTAAGCAAATTTAATCTAATATGAGGTGCAATTACATTAAAATGAAATATCAAACTAATTATGCAATGAAAAAGCTTTGAATTAAGATGAGACTAAAAAGCATTATAGTTCAATTACTCTCAAAAATTGCCTCCCTTGAATGAAGAAAATAGGTCCATTAAATAAGCAAGCCTACTAAGAGAATGAAGGGGTTCTTGATTTGAAACTCTTGACCCTTCATTTCCATTTGAGACAAAAATGCATAGAATTACTTAATAAAAAGAATGGAAAATGCCACACAGGTGGCCTTTTGAATATCTTGAATTATTAATTCAAAAAGGTGTGTCCATTCAAATATCAAGCAATTATTAATTCCTTTTATGGGTAATTAGCCAAATGGGGTGGATTTAATTTAATTCTAAGCACTTAAGACTTTAGGATTAAATTAAATTATCATAGGGGTAATTTAGCTAATTAAAGTCAAGGACTTTAGGAATTAATTTTGATATTTGGTTAATGCAATTTATGGTCTTTGCAATTGACATCAAGTCAAATTAAGTCAAGTAGGAGAGAGAAAATTGCCTAGGAAACTAGGACTTTGGAGATGTAAAATTAACGAAAATGCATCAAAATTAGTTGAATTTAATAGGTGCCAATTTTAGGGTATTACACCTACAACATACTGCAATACTCCTTATGCCATGACTATCAACTGGGCATTAGATAAAAACCTTTGAAGTAGGTCATTTAGTAAACATTGAATAAATGCAAAATGCAGATTTGGGTAATGACGTCCAAATGGCTATCTTCAAAACACATCAAAACTAAAATCTGAGAGTTGTAACCCACTACATTTGCTTAATGATAGGTAAGGAACACATGTCCCAAGCGATATCTCATGAAAATTATTATGTCCTTTTTTACTTGCACTCGAACTAGGGTCCTTTCAAAAGCCTTTTGGGGCAACAATTTGTGCCTTAGAGAAATTTTCAAACTAGTCACTCTAAAATTATGGTTAAATTTTAGAGCTCCAACATACGCCATCTAAAAGAGTAAATAAGGTAATATCTTCAATTAAGTACAACTTTTATCCCTTGTCCCAATCTTTAACTTAATGTTTTTCACATTCAAGATCAAACATTCCTATTCTGGAAGTAAGAAAAATATATCAAGGAAATTTGGTAAAAAAACTCCAAATTTTTTTAGGACCATTGGACTGATAAACAATTGATTCAACCCCATGCAATAGTACCTAGCCTAACCTATAGAAGTTCCCACCCTAACCTACAACAATGTCCAACCTATCCTAATATATGTAGTAGTTCCCATATTTAAAATAGTTATATGTAACATAAAAAATTCTCCAAATCATATACCTAGCATCTTGAACTTGTTCCTAGCATTAAACCTATAAGTTCTAGTTACAAATACTTCATTCATATATTTATTTGTCAAATATTTTAATCTTATATTTAAAACACTCTCCAACTTATGTACTTATCAATTAGATCAAATTATAGTGGTTTTTTTTTTTATCGGTAAAAGGCCAAGGCCATGATTTATTTTATTAATTATTTAAAATAAGATACACAAGTCTCCATTCAATGTGGGCACTGGTAGGAAAGAATGGAGAAGAAAACCTCCAGTCTTTCCCAGGACACTTGTCAAGCATATTAAATATAGGGTCTTACCCTATTTACAAAGCTAATGGGATAGGGGCATTCCCCTATTTACATGAACTGGAAAGATAGGGGCATTCCCCTATTTACATAAACTAGAAATATAGGGGCATCCTCCTATTTACAATGCTCAATTTATATTTTCCATATTATAAGTTGTGTATCTCATTACATAAAATGCTATACAATCCCATCTTGAGTCAAGACGCTTTACAAAAATACTTGTCTTTGAAGATCAAATTGTAGTAGTTTTATTCATATAATTGCTATGATTATATAATTTACAATTTTATTAAGTATAAAAGAAAGAATTTATTTATCTCCTAGACCAAAACACACTTAGGGGATACATTGATTTATTCTTTCAATACCTCCCAATTAGGAGGATATTGGTCTCCAAAAGGTTAAGGATTCACACAATTTCCCTTACATCCACTTTCAATGCCATGTTTCATGCATTGTGAGTTCCCCTTTCGATCCAAAAAATCATGTTTCATTCAATCCCCTATATGTTTTTCCTTTCTTCTATAGAACCACATCTTGTTTACACTCTTCAAATATACCTATATTGAGATCTCATGTAGATGGAAAAGTATCTTCTTTCTTTCTCCAATATTTAAGACTCAAACAATCTCATGTTCTCCATACTATTAATTTGATATACTTTTATCTATAGATGCAAATTAAGAAAAAGACATTTTAATAACCTGATATAAACTTGAGAATGGGTCATATATTAATACTTACATCTTATAAATGTTTCTCTTTAAATCCTATCCTTAATCAAGTCAAACTAAAACTCATCACCCACACTAGTAGCATGCCTTCACTTATACTTCCCCTAGTTCTCCTTAAACTTTTTCTTGCACTTGAAACTGCACTAGTCTAATACATTCAATAGTCTTTTAAGCCTTATCAACCCTTGGGTGAACTTTTTCTTTCCTTCTAATTGATTATCCTACAACTATATCAAGTAGGGTAGATAGTATAAAAATATAATATGTGATTTTAAATTTGAATCAATAACTAAATATGATCAAACGTGTATTATAAGTGTTGAATAAACATTGAATTTATTGCTCAACTATAAGGATGGTGTATACAAATAAAATCCGTGTGCCATTAAAGCTTGGTTAAGTAGTTTAGTTTGTCCATATTTTGTTGATAAAAATCCATGCATCCTTTTTAATCGAATTTTCATTCTATGTAAAATTTATGAGTAAATTTAGGATGTCATTCTAAAATGAGCTTTAAGGAAAACCTAGTGAATGTAAAAATTGGAAAGTAAAAGTATAGTTGCATCATTTCCCATCAAATTCCTCTTTCATGGAAATAAGGCTAAACATCTATAAGGTATGTGCACAAAAATGGGGGACCAAAAGGGGTATAATATGTCACTTGTTTTTAAATTAACAAAGTATATACTTCAACAAGAAAATAAATATAGTTACACTCATAATTCGAAGGTGCGACAAGAAAAAGACTTGTCATACTCTAAATCTACTTTATAATTTACTAATGTTTTTTTGAAACTAATTGAGATTAAGGGCCTCAAAAAGGGGGAGCACACAAAGTGGTCATGTTTTTTGTGAAAAAATATAACATAGGATTTGTTGCCTCTCCCTAAAATGTCAACTTTTTAAAAAAAAAAATTTAGTCACTCTAGTGAGAAGTTAGATAACACCATGTAGTTTATCCAAGAATTTCTCCTAATTTATTAAGGAACATATGATGTTTTAAGAATTTTCAAAGTGGACACATGCTAAAATCATGAAATTTGAGTGTGCTCCCCCTAGAAATTGTTGAAAATTAATCAAAAATGAAATTTTTATAAGGTGTGTACAAAGGAGTCTGGTTTCTAAAAAAAAATTAAATTTTCATGAACAATTCAAAATCTATGCCCGAAATACTATACGTAGGTTTTTGACAAAAATCAGACCTACTTATTTAAGAAATTAGAGATGAAAAGCTTAACATAATCAAAATTAAAAATAAATAATATGGTTAGATAGCTAACAAAAAGCTTAACAATATCTTGGTGTTAGATTTTATCTACCTTGAATGACGTGCAAACCTGACGGGGAGCACAAATGGTAATATGATAATTTTTTTGTATGTTTTATGATTAACACGTCTAAGGCATGTTATAGTTGTCCAAGTCTTTGGGTTGGATTCCCTAGGAAAATCTAAGCCCGAGGCTTGGTGTTTCCTAAATTTATTAATATGGTGCACACAATATGTAGAAAATGTTCTACATGTGGTGCACGACCTTTATCGCGTGCACAATATATGGTGCACACCATATGTAGAACATGTTCTAAGTATGTTGTGTGTCATATATGAAGCATGAAATATGTAGCCCACACCATGGATTTGGCATTCCTAACTTTTCTCTTTTCATCTATGTCTCCACTTATCCATCCATATTTCATTACCCCAACTCCCTATATCATCACCTATTCATGTAAACATTTTGTCTCTATTTGATTATGTCTCTAACTTCTATTTCTGACTCTCACTTCTCTAGTTGCATCTCTTCATATACACCTCCATGGACCCCCTCTTATAGACATGTCTTTACAAAATATCTTTATCTCTCTTATCTCCTTGTCCCCTCAACTCCCTCCCCCTCTTTCCAACATATCTCCCCTCTTTCCCATTTTCCCAATGTATTCCTCTTCCTGATCTTTTTTTTCTCTCTCTATTTTCCCACTCCCTTTACCAATCCTTCTCCTCTCTCTCTTTCTCATTCTCTCCCTATCTCTCTTTATCCAAATCAAAAATCCTAAACTATAAGCCTTGAACCCTAAACTTTAGGCTCTAAACCGTGTCTCCCTTTGCCCCCCTCTCACTATGTCCATATTTCCCTTCTCTCAATATTCCCCACCTCTCCCCCCATCTCTACCCACTTTCTCTCTTTCTCCATACCCCAAAAATAAATCATAATTCCTAAGCCCCCTCTCCTCTTATCCATCTCTTGTTCTCTCTCTCTCTCTCTCTCTCTCTCTCTCTCTCTCTCTCTCTCTCTCTCTCTCTCTCTCTTTATCTTCTCTATCTTTCCCATCTCTCTCTTCCTCTCACTCACCTCTCTCCACCTCCCCCACATCTCTCCCTCTCTCCCCCACATCTATAAACCGTAAAATATAATCCCTAAGCCCCAAATCTTGTCTCCCCTCTCCCCCCTCATCTCTCTCCCTCTCCTACTCTTTCCATCTCTTTTGGCTCTCTTTCTACATCTCTCATTCCCCCTCTCATCCATCTCTCTCTCTTTTTATCCAAACTTAAAAGAATAAACCATACTTGACCTTGTATGCACCCTAAAATGGTCGCCTAGACTTTGGACCCCCATTCATCAATTTTCTGAATCAATACTTTGCAATATTTTCAATTCAAATCAATTTCCTTGATCAAATCATAATTAATTCAATTATTTTCAATATTTCCTAAAGTTTGATCATTTTGTCGTAAGTTTTATTTAATTAAGAGAACATGCTCCTTTTTAATTAAATAAAAAAATATTTTAATTAAATAATAAAATCACTTTCTCCTAAGCCACATTTAATTAAAAGAACAAATCTCTTTTAAATAAATAAAAAAATATTTTAATTAAATAATGGAAACCACTTTGCTAAAAATAATAAATAAATAATAAAAGAAAAAGAAAAAGAAAAAGACTTTTTGTCTACACATTGAATGCACACTTTCTAAGATGAGTGGAATCTCTTTTTGCCTCTTAATCTCTTCCACACATCTTTTTGCCTCTTAACCATGTCCATTGATTTTGCCTCTTAAGAATCTTGAGCACATGGATCAACCAAGATTTAATCTCCACCATTGCTCATTTATTTTTGCCTCTTAATCTTGACCATCCATTCATTTCTAAATACTTTATAAGGAGCCCTCACCTTCTCATTTATGCATGGAGATTTTAGAGATCAAGATTTATGTTATTGTTATGCAGGTTTGGAGGGCGATTTTGGAGGAGAGTTTTGAGCACTTGAGCTTGGATATTGAAACTTCTATTTTCTTGTCTTCTTCTCTCATGCCCCATGGAAATCCATTTAGATTAATCTTGCATTTTCATATTAGATTAAATTCATATGTCCTTTCATAGAATAATCTTGCATAAGCATTTCCTTTCATAGATTAGTTTGCTTTCATGCATTGTTATCATTTAGAATAGCTTTCATTTTCATTTACATGCATACTTGATGACCATGGAGACTAGCATTCTTGTTTTTCCTCTTTGAATCTCTCATTTTATGGTGTACTTGCATGGGCACAAACTAGGTCTAAACTGAGGGCTTCCATTATAAACCCTTGCACTCCATGAATAGAGAGCTATGAGTCACCATTTGAGACCTCATTCTTGAGCAATCTTGGATATAATGACTCATAGAAGTGTGTCAACATTTTAGCACACATTTTTGGCACCCATCGTGGGGCAACCCACTTTTACATGTTTGTTTTGGTCATTTTTGGAGCTAACCCCCTTGTGCAAATTTGCTTGGAGATGAAAACCCTAGATTTTCAAAAATTTGATCATAGCTCCCAAATGGCTTGGTGTTTTGCTCTAAACATTTTTTTGCAAGTTGGTGACATATCAGAGAAGATATAATAAAAAATTTAGAATTTTTTGAGGTATTTTTTATTTTTTATAATTTCTTCTTTATTTTTCATAAAAATTTAATTTTCAGAGCAAATTAGCATATTTTTCAAAAAAATTTACATTTTCAGAAAGATCTTTAAATTTCACAGAGGTCCATTCTTTATGTTTTAAATTTGGATGCAATATCATGACTCAAATAGTCGATTTATAAAAACTGGTCTATTTTGGTAAAATGGGTCTCTAAGGCACAAATGAAGAGATTTTTTTAAAAAATTTATATTTTTGGAAAGCTCTCTATTTTTTAGTAGGGGTGTCTATTTTGCATTTCTATTTTTGTGGCCAAAATCATATCAAAAAAATTAGATCTTGTTGACTAGGTCAAATGCAAAAAAAATAAAATTTTGTGATGAGTATGCACTTATTTTTCATGGTTCAATACATGATATGAATTGTCATTTGGATTATTTGCTGGCTATTATTACTCCTAACAATTGATTTTCACATCTAACCCTAGGGTTTGCATAAGTTGGATCTACATTGCATATCTTGTTTTCTTATTTTCTTGTTGGAGAGTTCATGACTTGCTTGCACAAAAAAGCTCAACAAAAATATACAAAGCGTGTTGCATTGGACTTGAGGTATTTTGTTGAATCTATATAACATTTAGATTTTGGAAATTAAAATGAATCTCTCATGTGCCTAGCTTGAGTGTTTATTATTTTCATAGATCACACTTCAATTTTGGGCTCTACAAAGAACATAGATTCACTTTCTTGCATATATGTTTCACATAGTAAATAAGCCCTATGAACACTATTTGTGGTGTTCTTGAGAGATTTTGCTTCTTGCAAAGTTATTCTTGATGATAGAACCCCTTTTAGGTAGGGAGGATATTATTACTATCTCACGATCTTACTTAGTTTAGTCTTCAACATTGATCAGTACATTCTCTCTTGGTCCCACTTAGAGAGCTCGGTAGACATTATTGTCAACATCATGAACCTTGGTGAGGTGGTTTCAATCTTAGCGTGTCAATAAATTTTCTTGCTATGTTTGGGTGTATTGAAGAGGCTAGAGTATTATGCTCTACTCCATTTTTGGGTAGTGTCAGAAACTCAAATCCTTGAATCTAAACCAAGTCCCCATGTGGTCCTTTTTGTGAGTCACCTTGTTAGAGAGGGTTAACCATAGTGGACACTCTCTTTATTGGGTAAACCACGTGGATGGAACCTCAAGTGGTAATAGCCATTTTCACAGTGGTAGCAACAACCACTATATAAATGTCCTTGTGGAAGAAATCTCCACGGGTATAGTTTCTTGTTGGGCTGTCAGATCTCCTCAGCATCTCCAATTGATTAAATTCTCAAAATGTGTCAAAACCCTGGTGTGCTTGGATTGGAGTTCTCCCTCTTGAGATTGCAAAAGTTGCAGAGTTAACCATTACTAATAACCATACTACAACCAACTTTTTCTTTGTTAGGACTATGTGAGTGATTGAAAAAACATTTGAGAACATACACAAGTAGAATCTTTAAGGAGTAGCATACTAAGTCACTATTCTTGTTCATGTGCAAGGTTTCTTTGTCCCTTACTCATTGTTTGAAGACAATTGTTTGCTTGGACTCCCTGATTGCTATCTTGCATGCCTGAATAATGATAAAAAAATTTTAATGCATCTAGTTGGTCAATTAAAACAAACAAATCTGAGTTCCCGAGTGATAAAAACTTCAAAGATCTCCCCAAAAGTGCTATGACATGTTGCTCAACATCCAAATGAACTTAAATGGTATCAAGTTGCACAAAATGACTCTTGGTCTTCTTTCTTCCACATCTCCCATGTCTTCCTAGTCTCTCATTTCTATCATTTCTCTTCTTCCTTCATGCTTCTTCCTCTTCTTCCTAAACTCTTCACGTCTTCTTGATTCTTTTCCTCTTATTATCTAGTCTACCTTATTCTATTCATCTCTTCTGTCACTTCCATGCTTGATTCCTCCTTTTCCAAAACCATGAATTTCAACTATCTTGTTATGGAACCTCTCTTGAAAATAGATTATCTTGAACTCATTTCTCAATTCAAAGAGTTTTATTCCTCCAATAGTCCTTCTAGATATTGCACGAGTGATAAACTTAAGACAAAAATAAAAGAAAAATTGATTGAATCAGGCGTCTTTTTTAGGATCATACACATGATCCTATCAGGACCTCCTTCCAAACATTTTTCATTTTCTAATTCTTCTCATCCTTCCTCATCTTCCAAGTCTTACCATGACCCTTCTAGAAATTATTTTCATTCCTCATTATCCAAGTCTTCTTCCTCCACTAGGTCTTCACTTTCCTCTTCTTCACAATCTTGTTCCTCTTCTACTTCTCCCAAGAGTCTTACTCCTCGTCTCAAGACATACCATGATGAGAAATATGATAGCCCTTTTGATAAATCTTCCACAAAGAGTGATGTGCCCATCTTTGATGACTATGATGATCGATAATGTAGTGATACCTATGACACCTCTATTTCTAAGAGTCATCCTACTCATGTGCTCGTTCTTACTGGAAATTGGTCGTCACATTGGATAGATCGTGATGGTGATCCATATGATTCTGATTTTGAAAGAGACTTTGATAATTTTTGTGAACAATACCTAGATGATACATCTACTTCTATTGAGGAAGAGAAAGCTTACCATGCTGATTATAAATGTAAATACTATAAGAATCTCTCCTCTAAGAACTCTCATGCTGAAAATAAAGATTACACTCTCAAGCAAGATTATGTTAATGATAGACCTTTGTCTTGTGATGGTTTCCTTTCATCCCTTACTTCCTCCAATACCCATACATTTCCTAAAGCTTCCAAGTCTTTCAAATCTTTCATAAATCCTTCATCCAACAAAAATTCTAATACTTTTCATGTGGTTCCCTATAGTTATCCTCAAGGGATACCTCTTAAAGAAACTCAAGCTAACCTTCACTTGGATGCAAATACTTTCAATAATGCTAAACTTAAAGAGCCTAAGCCTTTATATGCTATAATGCCTACTTTAGCTAGTCCTTCACCATCTCTTCCAAATTCTTCCATACAATTCCAACATGCTTCCTTGTCCTTAGAAGTGGCTTCATGTCAAGAGGACTCTAGAAATGATAAAGAAAAGAACATGAAGAAAGATCAAGATCAAGAACCCACCATGTCATCCAATCCTTGTCATGATGTCACTTATCCATTTCATGGTTCTTTTGATCCTCTATGCCCTTTCTCATTCATTCCACCATGACTTAAGTCTTATCCTAAGCAAGATCAAGCTACTACTTGCACCGTTGAGCTTATTGACAATCAAAATAACCTTACTACACTTGCGCTTTCCAAAGATGATACTTCCATTAAGGTTATTAAAAATAGTGTTGTTACTTCCAATGTTAAGCCTATTGAAAATCAAGAGAAAAATTATACACTTATGCTATCCAAAGCTCCTTGTCAAGATCAAATCATCTTCTTGTTCTACCACTCCATGTTTGCTTCCACTTTCTACTTTTCCTAAGTCTTTTCAAGCTCCAAACAATCCTATCAAAGAATTTTCTCCTATTCAAGATGTTCATGATCCTATTGAAAATCCTAATGCTCACTCTAAAGATGCTGATGTCCTTGGTTGTTATATAGATGTTGATGAGCTTATTGATTATCCTTTTGTATCTTCCATGTCCATCCTTGGACCTCCTCCACCAATACTAAGGGCTTCACATCTTCCTTCCATCTTGGTCCCTTATGTACCTTCACTTTCCCCTCCTAACTCTCCTAAATCATCATCCATCTTAGGTCCTTACGTCCCTCCATCTCCTATCTTCCTCAAGATCAACATAGATGCATAACCTTGAATCCTTTTCATCCACTCACCCATCTAAACCAGTCATATCCTCCTTCTTCTTCTACAAGTCCCAAGTCTTTTGGAAGTAACTTGAATGTTAAATACAAGAAAAAATAATACAAGAATCCATCAAAAAAAGATCACCATGTCTCCTCTAATCGACATGGAGGCATAATGTCAAAAGAGATATCTAAGAATAAAACTACAAGACAAGTATGGGTTCCAAAATCCATCATTGAAGATATTCTCTCTAAATCATCAAAAAGAAATGAAAAGCTTACGACTATATGGATTCCAAAGTCTCTCTTGAAAGAGTTTGATGTTGAGCAACAAGTGAAGTTTAAATTCAAGCTTCCAAAGGCTTCCACTTCACCTTCTTCCAAAAACATTCTTCCATTCCATGCACCTAAACCGCAACCTCTGCTATCCATTCACCATATTCCTTCACGTATTCCATCATTCACATTTACTCCATCCTCTCACCACCCTTCAAGGTGTGTGTTGATGTTGATCTTACCTTCCTTTCCACCTACCCTTTCACAATCCTTCCATTCATTATCCTTCTACCTTCTATCATTTTTCCTCATTTGCATATTCCTTCTATCTTCCAACCTCACTCGCTTTACATAAAACCTTATCCTCCATTTTTCTCTTCCATCTTCCTTTTCCTATTAGAATCTTTGAGCATATTTTGAATCCTTGACATATCATGGTTTATCCTTCCAAGGAGCATTATCTAAAAATCTTGCCTTCTTAAAAAAAATTAAAATTAAAATAAAATTAAAAATTAAAAAAATAAATTAAAAAAATAAATAAAAAAATAAAAAAATAAAAAAATTGAAAATGTGCCTTGGTGGAAACCTAGAAACAAGCGCCTTGGTAGCAAAAGTAAAGAGAAATAAATTCATCCTATGGTGAAAACCACTTCCTTGTGGCACCTTGGATAAGTACCATGATGAAAACTAGGCAATCAGGCATCATGCGTAGTTCTTCTACATATTTCATCTATTTCATCTTCTCTCTTTGATCTTAACAATGTTGACCTATACATGAACATTTGGCTCTCTTGTGAGCTATCTTAAAATGATCTTTCTTTCATTCCATTCATGTTTAGCCTTCATATTTATTTTCCTTCATTCATTCTAGCCTTTCTCTATCCTTTTCCCCTTTGGTCTTGATCTAATAAAAAAGAGTAAAATAAGATGCTATGAAGCCTCTTGACATTTCTACTCCTTTGGACTGCATCCTTTCCTTCTTTTGCATTACGCTTTTGTGACTTATCCTATGTTGGCCTTTCATTGCTTATCCAAATGTGCTTTACATGACAATTTTTCCCTAGCTTGTGTACTCTTGAGGAGTTTTCCCTTGAGGATTTGTTCCCTTCATTCTCCTTCATTTTCTTGTCTTCCATCTCTTCCACCAACTTGCTAATCCCTCTTGTCCTCCACCTTGCTAGACATTGGGACTACATGATGTGATCTTGCTTGGGAGTTTGATGCCCATTCTGTCTAGGGGCATCCTTTGTACATACTTATTGATCTTGAAAAAATCCAAAAAAATGATATATTTTCAAAAATTCTAAAAAATTATAAAAAGTCCTTAAAAAATAAAAAGAAAAAAATTTGCAATAAAATTCAAGTAGTGAAAACTTAGAAACGGGTGCTACTTAAGGCCTTTGCACCTTTGTTTCTTAGCACGCATCCTCGACACTTAGCCTTTCTCCATCATGCCTTGTCCTTGTTGCCTTGGTTTGGAATTGGTCTTTGTCTTTGTCTAGGGGGCATAACTGTGTTAGCTTTGGTCTCTTGGATGCGTTAGTATTTAGGACACCTCACAAATGCTATTTTTAAACACCATCCCAACTATTTTTTTCAACACAACCCCTAACATTGAGTGTTTTTCAACACTTATCAGTTTGGTCTTACCCAGTTTTGTCATGTAATCTTACCTGCTTGCAAGCATTTGATCCTTATCCTCAGAACTTAGTATCAGTTAACACAATTAAATTTTTAAACATAACACTTAATGCTTGTGCAATGTCATGATCTTTTCTTTGTGTTTTGACTATTATTGATTTTTGTTGAGTTTCCTTGTCTAATAAGTCTCTCCGGGATGCATAGCTGGAGGACTTGGGGCATGGGGCATGTTTTTATTTTCTTTCTGCTTGTGGGTGTGGTCTTGAAACTATAGAGTGTCTCTTGTTGTTCCCTTGAAACACTTAGGAGATTTGAGGCATCATCCTTGACTGTTTTTGTACAACCATTCTTGTGGTCATCCTAACATCTTTGCCTTGATGAGAGCATGGTTTTGCTACATTAAATTGGGTAAGATAACATTGAAGTCATCTTGACCTTTATGTCTTTAATGCTTATGTTAGAATCTTTCCACATTCCAATCCACTATAAATCACATTCATATCTTCATAGTTACACTTGTGACTAGTGCTGATTGTGTGATTTTTTTATGTCCATTAATAATGGCCCAATGATGAAAATAAGCTCCTTAACATTCTCTAGTGGATGATGAACACAAAATCCTATGTTATAGTTTCTCTATTGCAAGTACACCTTTGCATTTTCATGTAGCTTGCATTGTTAGACTTCATGTTAATTTGCATTTTTAGGCTGCATTAGGAGTTTGAGAGGGTTTTCCTTCATCTTTATTTTGGACTTTTAATCAACTATGGTCACATTTTGATCTTCATTTCCTTATCTTCTTTTGTGATCTCAATTAAAATTTTCTATCTTAAACAATTGATTGATTTTGAGGCATTCTCTTTCTTGAGGCAAATTCTCTTTCTTCTCTCCATTTCTTTTCACCTCTTCCAAACTTCTATCTTCCATTCGCTCTCACCCCACTTCTTTTCTTCTAATTCAACCTTGGGGCATAATCCTTCCTATTTGATGATCTACCTTGGTTTTGTGATCTTTATATCTTTCATCTTACATCAAGAACCTTATTTTTAGTTTGATTTGATCAAATTTATCAATTTATTGTTTCTCCTCTATCTCATTTCAATTTTGATCATGAGGGGGCAGTACCTATCAAACTTCAATCTTTGATTCAGCTTTATCAATCCTATCAATTGCTTAGCTTGGGGCAACCTTGCTTGAGACTCGACAATTACCTATTTATAGGGGTGTTGGCCTTGTCTTTTTCAATCAGCTTATCTTTGTCTTGATGTGTTCCCATCCGTCGATCACATGTCTGGGTTGTTTTGTGATCCCAGATCGATCTCACATTTCAACTTCATTCTTTAACTACATGTGTTCCCATGAAGATCACACATTAGTCAAAGAGGGGAAAATGTATACACCCTAAAATGGTCGCCTAGACTTTGGGCCCCCATTCATCAATTTATCAATTTTCTAAATCAATGCTTTGCAATATTTTCAATTCAAATCAATTTCCTTGATCAAATCAAAATTTAATTCAATTATTTTCAATATTTCCTAAAGTTTGATCATTTTATCCTAAGTTTTATTTAATCAAGAGAACATGCTCCCTTTTAATTAAATAAAAAAAATCTTTTAATTAAATAATAAAATCACTTTATCCTAAGCCACATTTAATTAAAAGAACAAATCTCTTTTAAATAAATAAATAAATCTTTTAATTAAATAATGAAAACTACTTTGCTAAAAATAATAAATAAATAATAAAATAAAAATAAAAATAAAAAGACTTTTTGTCTACACATTGAATGCACACTTTCCAAGATGAGTGGAATCTCCTTTTGCCTCTTAATCTCTTCCAGACATCTTTTGCCTCTTAACCATGTCCATTGATTTTGCCTCTTAAGAATCTTGAGCACATGGATCAACCAAGATTTAATCTCCACCATTGCTCATTTATTTTTGCCTCTTAATCTTGACCGTCCATTCATTTTTAAATCCTTTTTAAGGAGCCCTCTCATTCTCATTTATGCATGGAGATTTTAGAGATCAAGATTTTTGTTATTGTTATGTAGGTTTGGAGGGTGATTTTGGAGGATAGTTTTGAGCACTTGAGCTTGGATATTGAAACTTCTCTTTTCTTGTCTTCTTCTCTCATGCCCCATGGCAATCCATTTAGATTAATCTTGCATTTTCATATTAGATTAGATTCATATTTACTTTCATAGAATAATCTTGCATAAGCATTTCCTTTCATAGATTAGTTTTCTTTCATGCATTGTTATCATTTAGAATAGCTTTCATTTTCATTTGCATGCATACTTGATGATCATGGATACTAGCATTCTTGCTTTTCCTCTTTGAATCTCTCATTTTATGGTATACTTGCATGGGAACAAACTAGGTCTAAACTGAGGGCCTCCATTATAAACCCTTACACTCCATGAATAGAGAGCTATGAGTCGTCATTTGAGACCTCATTCTTGAGAAATCTTGGATATAATGACTTATAGAAGTGTGTCAACATTTTAGCACACATTTTTGGCACCCACCATGGGGCAACCCACTTTTACATGTTTGTTTTGGTTAATTTTGGAGCTAACCCCCTTGTGCAGATTTGCTTGGAGACTAAAACTTTAGATTTTCAAAAATTTGATCATATCTCCCAAACGGCTTGGTGTTTTTCTCTAAAATTTTTTTAGGAACTAGTATAGGGTTTAGTGCTTAGGGTTGAGGGTTGAGAATAAAGAGGAATAGAGTGAGAAGAGGAGACAGAGAAAGGGACTTTAGGTTTGTTTAGGGTTTAAATTATGAGAGATAGGGTTAAGGGAGTAGGGATAAGGATTTATGGTTTAGGGAGTAGTACATAGGGTTTAGGGTTATGAGAAAGAGAGATGGGGGAGAGGATTAAGTGATTAGGGCATAGGATATAGTGTTTAGACACCAGTATAGGGTATAGGGTTTAGGTCATAGGTTTTTAGGTTGAGGGAATAATGATTTAAGTGTAGAGAGGGATAGAGTGAGAGGAGGAGAGATGGAAAGGTGGTTTTGGTTTGTGTGTGTGTGTGTGTGTGTGTGTGTGTGTGAGAGAGAGAGAGAGAGAGAGAGATAGGTATTTTGAGTATTTTAGGTGATTTGGATACGATTTCAATGATTTTTAATCATTTAAGGAATTTTTTTTAGGTCTATAGGCTAAGGTCATGATTTAAGTCTCTAGGAGTGCAAGAATGCAAAACTTGCAAAAACAAAGTTGCAAAATATGTAAAACTTGCTCGAGCAACTTTTGAAAAGTTGTTCGATAAGTTCAAAATAAGTTTGCAATGGTCACAACTATTCATGGATAGATTGGAACTCATATTTTAAGTTATTTAAACATCAAAAAACCTCTTTAAGAGGTTAGAAATTGTAAATTGGCATTTTGGATGAAATTTGAATGAAAAACCATCAGTTTCCTTAACAAAATCTACCTGGTACGGACGTGTATGGAGAGATATGACACAATAAATCATATTATTAAAAATCCTTGTGAATATATGTTTTAATGTAGTTGGATTTATTTCATTTTATTTTGTGTGGTTAAAGTTATAAACCATTTTGTGGAAGCAGTCAAGAAAAGAGTTAGTTCTAGGCCTGTCATACAAATGGAGGTCTAACTAGCAATTTCACTAGTAGAATTCCTTAGCCACTTGGGAAATGCAAGTTAGTAATTCATTTTACATGATTCTTGAGGCATAAGAAAGGATCTGGTAGTTTGAAGGGTTTTTTACCAAGCCCTATGCTGAATATCTCTATGTATTCAACCAATCATTGTGTATAGGGGTGTGCAGTCAATCAATCTAATTGATGAGAGAATTTTGATGGTGGATTTAGAGTATTTAGAGATATTTTAAGGTTTCTATAACCCTTCACTAGTTCTATGCACCCATCCTTAACCACCTATAGGGTAAACCAAGCCTAATCCAGCTAATTAGGTTTGTGTACTTTGTGTGGGTTAAGTGCTACAGGAGTAGAGTCAATTATTCAAACCTTTTGTATCTTTGAAAAATCCAAAAGGGTACTCAAATATTCCCTTTGTTTGTCTAGGTTCATCTGGAGTAGAAGATTGCACACTGAAAAAAAGGTTTGGAGACCTACTAGGATTTGTAGGCCAGTTTGTGTTTCGAGCATTGTGGGTTTCGGGGAATCAAATTGGTAGTTGATTATCTCTTCATATTGACCAAATAAGGTGTTCCAACCCTTAAGTTGGATAAAGAAAATCACTGGTGAATTTTTCCATAATTTGCATAAAATAGGGAAAGTGTCCCTAAGTCCTCAAATTGGTGAAGTTGGTGAAAGACCTTAGGGTGTGGACACAAAGTTGGAGAAGTGTATAAACATCCCTAATTTGTTGATATACTTCATATCCCAAGGTTAGTTGGATTGTTTGGTGCCAAAATCAATTTGGAAGAGTTGTGTAGGAGATAGATGATTTCCTTGGCTTCTTGTTGTGCACTCTACATCAGGTGGTATCAGAGCACTAGTACTATTCTTGGGAAGGCACTTGAACCATGTAGGAATAATGTGATGAAGAAATCCCCTCAAGAGTGACCAATTTTGAATTGGCCAAGATTGTGAGAGAGCAAGCCACTAGGAGTAGAAGGCTTGTAGTAGAATTGGAAAGGTTAAAGAGAAACCAAGGGAGGAGTGTTGCTTAGGAGTTAGATGAAGAAGAGGAGGCTCCCATACCTAAAAGAGGAGAGGTACATGTAGATCAAAGGCCCCTCCTAGAGGCCCTAGAGAGGGTTGGAAGGAAGGATAAATGTGATATTCCCTTGTTTCATGGCAAGATGAATCCAGAGGAGTGAATAGATTGGATTGAGGCACTAGAAAACTATTTTGAGTGTGAAGAAGTGACTGAAGACCAAAGGGTGAGATTGGTTAAGTCAAATATGAAGGGCCTAGCCCTTAGTTTGTGGAACTTCCTACAAATTGAGAGGGTAGAAGAGGGAAGGAATCCTATCACCACTTGGAAGAGTATGGTGACTGAAATCAAGAATTAGTTTGTTCCTGAGGATTATGAAGTGGTTCTCCACAAGAAACTCCAAAATCTAAGGAAAATGGATATGGATGTTGGTGCCTATATAGAATATTTCCATAGGAGGACTCTCAAGGAAAAGATGCCAAAGAATGAAAAGAAGAATTTGGGTAGATACTTAAATGGGCTCAAATTTAGTATTCGAGATGAACTTAGCTTGTTCAACCCTAAGACAGTCCATAAGTGCTATTAGATGGCACTAAGAGTTGAGGAGAAACAAAAGAGAAAGGGAGAGCATAATAACAGGGGTAGAGGAAAAAAATTTAGACGTAAGAGTAGGTTCAATGGGAGAGGGTCATTCCCTAAGGCCCAAAGAGTGTCTAGAAATTAGGAACCAAAGGTAGAATCAAGTAGTAGAGGCACATTCAGATGTAGAAGATCTAATAGTATGGGAATATTTTGTGGGATAGGACCTAGTTTCTTGACTAGAAAGTGCTTTACATGCAACTAGGTTGGACACCAGTCCTTAAGGTGTCCTGAAAAACTAGGGACTAACAAGAAAGGAGGAGAAAGAAGGGTGCAGTTGACCCAAGAAGAAGATTGTAGATGTGAGAACTCCTACCACACTTCCACTTCCATACTTCCAGACCCTGAGCAAGGGGATAATCTAGTGTTACAAAGGATCCTCTTGAAGACACTAATAACCAAGTAGCCACCAAAAAGGAATTCTTTGTTAAAATCCCAATGCAAGGTAAATGGTAAGGTATGTATGGTGATTTTTTATTCTGGTTCCATAGATAATATTGCTTAAGTAGAGATGGATAGCAAAATTAGGTTGAAAAGGATACCACACCCATACCCTATAGAGCCTCATGGTTAACTAAGGATATGCATACCTTGATCAGTGAGAAAGTTTGGATAGAATTTAACATATGGGGCTATAAGGATAAAGTTTTATATTATATATGTGAAATGGATGCATGCCACCTTCTACTTGGAAGGCCTTGGAAATATGATGTGAGGGATAGGTATGAGGGTGAAAAAAATGTGTATCATATAACCAAAGATGGTATCAAGTACACTCTAAGACCACTCCAATAGGATGTAAAGGATAAACCAGTAGGGGTTATTGTCATGCTTGTAGGAGACAAGGAGTTTATGTAGACTATGAATGAAGAGGATACCCCATACTTTTCCTTGGTAGGCAGAACCAAAAGGATGAAAAGTAAGGAACCCAAGGGTAGTATGCAAGATAAGGAGATTGATCCTAAGGAGGTGAGGGAACTCCTAGACAAGTATCAAGGTATAATCCATGGCAGCACATTAGAGACATTACAACCTCATAAGGAGGTAAGCCACTGCATTGATCTCATACCAGGGGCCACTTTACCTAATACAAAAGCATATAAGATGACACTAGAGAATAATGAGGAAATATCCAGGTAGATAGAGGAATTATTGAGAAGAGGGTTGATTAGGAGGAGCATAAGCCCTTGTGCAGTTCATGTTGTCTTAGTACCTAAAAATGAAGGCACATGGAGGCTTTTCTCTAACTCAAGGGAAATCAATAAGATCGCCATCAGATATAGATTCCCTGTGCCAAGAATAGAAGACCTATTGGATTGCCTAGGGAGTGAAAGTTACTATTTTAAAGTGGACCTAAAAAGTGGTTATCATTAAGTCAGAATAAGAGAGGGGGATGAGTGGAAAACTACATTCAAGACCACAAAAGGGCTCTATGAGTGGTTGGTGATGCCATTTGGGCTCTTAAATTACCCTAACACCTTCATGAGACTTATAAATGAGATTTTTAAACCTTTCATTAATAAGTTTGTGGTTGTTTATCTTGATGAGACTCCATGAAGAGCAGTTGAAGATCAACTTGTAAAAATGTGTGTTTATGCATACAAAGCTTGTATTCTTGGGTTTTTTAATCTCCCACAACAACCTCAAGATGGATCCCACCAAGGTTGAGGCCATCATCAACTTTCCTACACCAGGAACAACATCAAAGGTAAAAATATTTCATGGATTGTCAAGTTTGTATAGGAAGTTTATAAAGAATTTGAGTGGTGTTTGTGCCCCAATGATAGATACTATCAAAGGTGGTAGGAAATGTAATTTTGTTTGCAATGATATAGAAAATGATGATTTTGAAAACCTAAAAAGGAGGGTTACATAACAACCTATACTATTTATACTTGATTTTCACAAGGTCTTCACATCGGAGTGTGATGAAAGTAAGAGGGATATTGGGGGAGTCCTAAGCCAATAAGGGAGGCATGTTGCCTTATTTGGTGAGAAACAAAATGAGGAAAAAAAAATACCTTGAGTTGTATGCCATGGTACAATCACTTAGTAAATGGAGGCATTACTTATTGCCTAAACAATTTGTTGTATACACTGACAACCATACACTTAGCTTCCTAAATAGGAAGGAGAAGTTGAATCAGAAGCACATCAAATGGATAGGGTACCTTCAATCTTACACATTTATAATCAAGCATAAAAAGGGCACCTCTAACAAGGTTGCAAATTCTTTGAGCAGGAGGAACCTCACAGTCCAAGAAATCTAATTGGGGAGTGTTGGAATCCACTCTATGAAAGACATGTACAAGGATGATCTAGATTTCAAAGAAGCTTATCAGGATTGTGTGAACCACTCAGAGAAATACCACACTGATTTTGTAGATTTTGTATTACAATAAGGCCTACTTTTCAAGTGAAAAAAATTATGCATACCCAATGGATCTATGAGAGAAAACATTATTAAGGAAAAGCATTGTGATAGCATGGAAAGACATTTTGGCATGGACAAAATACTTGAGAAAGTAAGGAGGTATTATTTTTGGCCAAGATTGTAGACTGATGTCAAAAAATTTGTAGAAGGATGCTTGGTATGTCAAAAGGATAAGGGCCACACCTCTAATGCAAGTTTAGACACCCCATTACCTATTCCATCTAAACCTTGGGATTCTATAAGCATGGATTTTGTACTAGGATTACCTAGAAGTAGATTAGGATGTGATAGCATCTATGTGGTGGTAGATAGGTTCTAAAAAATGGCTCACTTAATTCTTTGTAGGACCATACATGATGCCTCTCACATTGTAGGGTTATTCTTCAAAGAAGTTGTTAGATTGCATGGTTTTCCATTATCCATAATCTGTGATAGAGATCCTAAATTCCTAGGCCACTTTTAGAGAACACTTTGGAGGAAACTAGGTACATATTTATGTTTGTCTTCATCATATCATCCTTAGTCTGATGGTAAGATATAATTAATCAATAGATCTTTGGGTAACTTTTTAAGATGCCTAACAAAACAACATGGTACTAGTTGGGATAGTGTGTTGGCTCAAGCAGAATTATCCCACAATGATTCTGTAAATAGAAGTACAAGTCTAAAACCATTTCATATTGTGTGTGGAGGACACCCTAGAGGGGTCCTTGAACCTAGAGACTTGAGAGATATGGAGAAGAGGAATGCATAGGTTTAATATTTTGCAGAATCCATGAAGGACATCAATCAGCAAGTCCAATACAAACTAAAACATACCATTGATAAATACAAGCAGCAGGTAGATAAGAAAAGAAGAGACCTTCAGTTCAAGGTCATAGATATGGTGATGATTCATCTCAAGAAGGAGAGGTTTCGAAAAGACAAGTACACCAAGTTAATGATGAAGAAGCTTGGACCTTTCAAAATCCTTCAAAACTATAGCAATAATGCCTATAAAATTAACTTACCTACTGATATTTATTTATCTCCTATTTTTAATGTTTTTGACATATATCCTTACAAAAGTTCTAGTATTGATGCTTTGGATGTAGGAGAACAATCAAATAAATACCTTAGTGGTTCCTAAAGAAAATCTAGATATAGAATGTATCCTTGACAAAAGGGTGAGAAAACAAACAAGGAGAGGCACTTACTATGAATACCTAGTCAAATGGAGAAATCAACCTTTAGAAGATGTCACATGGCTTACCCCTGCAGCTATTAAACAAGATAAATTCAATCTGGAGGATATCCCAACTCAAGGGACCTGAGTTCCTTTTGTGTTGACGAGTATGGTGCAGGGCACCCAAGGCAACATCCTTGATGTTCCACATTTTTTGGTTTTTTTTCTTTGTAATAAAGGGGATGGAGAGATCATAATTTTCATGCTTTGATCCAATTTGTGTGGTCAAGGATCCATAAGGTACACCTATAAGCCTTGCAATGCCTTAGTCCACTTGGATTCTAGGATTTAAATGATAGGTGAGATAAGTATTTTGAGTGTTTTAGGTGTTTTGGATATGATTTAAATGATTTTTAATCATTTAAGGCATATATTTTTAGGTCTATAGGCTAAGGTCATGATTTAAGTCTTTAGGAGTGCAAGAATGCAAAACTTGCAAAAAAATTGCAAAAGTTGTAAAACTTACTCGAGCAACCTTTGAAAAGTTGCTCGAGAAGTTCAAAATAAGTTGCCAACGTTCAAAATTGTTCATGGATAGGTTGGAACTCATATTTGAACTTATTTAAACATGCCAAAACCTTTGAAAGAGGTTAGAACTTGTAACTTGATATTTTAGATGCAATTTGAATGAAAAACCATCAATTTCCTTAACAAAATCTACTTGGTACTGACGTGTACAGAGAGATATGACACAATAAATCATATTATTGAAAATCCTTGTGGATCTATTTTTTAATGCATTTGAATTTATTTTATTTTAGTTTGTGTCGTTAAAGTTATAATCTTTTTTGTGGAAGCAATCAGGAAAAGAGCCAACATCAGGCATGTCATACAAATGGAGGCTTAACTTGCAATTTCACCTATCGTATTCCTTAGCCACTTGGAAAATGAAAGTTAGGAATGTATTATACATGATTCATAAGTCACAAGGTAGGATCTAGTGGTTTTTGAATGGTTTTGCACCAAGCCATAGGCTGAATATCTCTATGTATTTAGCCAGTGAGTTGTGTATAGCATTCTGCAGTCAATCAATCTGATTGATAAGAGTAGTTTAAAGGTGGATTTGGAGATTTTGGTGATATTTAAGGTTTCTATAACCCTTCACTAGTTCTATGCACCCATCCTTAACCACCCATAGGGTAAACCAAGCCTAATCTAGCTAATTAGGTCTGTGTACTTTGTGTGGGTTAAGTGTTGCAGGAGTAGAGTCAGTTCTTTGGACCTTGGGGATCTTTGAAACATCCAAAAGGGTACTCAAATCTTCCTTTCATTTGTGTAGGTTCATCTAGAGTAGAAGATTGCACACCAAAAACCAAGTTGGGAGACCTATTAAGATTTGTAGGTCAGTTTGTGTTCGGAGCATTGTGGGTGTTGGGGAATCAAATAGGTAGTTTATTATCTCTTCATATTGACCAAATAAGTTGTTCCAATCATTAAGTTGGATAAAGAACATCACTAGTGAAGTTGTCCATAGTTTTACTAAAATAGGGAAAGTGTCCCTAAGTCCTCAATTTGGTGAAGTTGGTGAAATACCTTAGGGTGTGGAGACAAAGTTGGAGAAGTGTATAAATATCCCTACTTGGTTGATATAGTTCATATTTCAAGGATATATGGATTGGTTGGTTCCAAAATCAATTTGAAAGAGTTGTATAGGAGATAGACCATTTCCTTGGCTTCTTGTTGTGTACTCCACATGAGAGAGAGAGAGAGAGAGAGAGAGAGATGGTTTAGGGTTTAGGGACTATTTTAAGGTTTAGAGATTAGGGATCTAAGGGCTTAGGGATTTGAGCATGGGTATAGATAGAGTGATGTGAGGAGAGAGGAAAATGGGGTTTAGGTTTAGAGAGAGATATGGTGGTGAGGGTTTAGGAAAAAAAGTTTTAGGATTTAAGTTTTAAGGGTCAATGTTTAGAGTTTGAGAGAGAGTTTGATAGAGAAAGGATATGTTTCTTGCATACATAACATATGGCGCACATCATATAGGGAACGTGCCATATAGGGTGTGTTACATTTTGGTGCACTGTCATCCTTTTTTCATCCCATATGGTATGTGATGTATGGGTTTGGCGAGCCCAACCCTTAGGATCAGGCACACCAAATCATAAGGTGTGTGCCATATAGAATATTGCACATGCCATGTGATTTTTAAGGACCAAAAAAGATGAGTGGAAAATTTTGGTCCCTCATCTTTGTATACTTTACCCTATGAAAACCTTTTTCTATTGGATTTGGACTACAAAAATTAGGCACCATATTTTGCACATAATTTGAAATATTTTTTATTTATATTTCTTTCAATCATCAGTTTAGTCACTAAAATATTGTAAGCACTTTCATTCTTCATACTATAAAATAATAGTATTTGTGTGATGAATTTATTATACTAAATAGATAGATTTATGATGTGGAAAATAGTGATCAATCGTAGATCACCAAATTCAACATAGATTGGAATACAAAACTCCCAACAATGTGAATCTTATTAGCACAACCAAAAGAGTACGAATGTCAATTCATGATCTACATAATGATCTACAACCAAAAGAGTTTCAAATATGGAAAATTGATGCAGGAGCATCTCGGGTCCCTGGCAATCTTGTGTCACCAAAAACAATTTGGATTTTGTCTGTGTTGTTTGGTTCCTGCTTTGACTGAGTTGGTTGGTAGTTAGTCAGTTTCCTTTGGTTACCGAATGTGGTTGGTTTTCTCCTAGGTGGTCGGTTATTTTCACTGGCATTCGGCATTGCTTGTCTACTGCTCGGTTATCTTGCTCATCAACGGGTTTAGTTTTTGTTTTTGTTGTGGCTGACTTGTGCATTTATTTTGGGTCATGGATTTAATGTTGAAATCCATCATTGGGAGGTGTTTGGTCCCAAATCTAACTATTCCTTCCGTTGATTATGGATCTAAAGGCCGACTCAGTTCGGTAGACTCTTGTATAAATGTAGTTGTTTGGTTGTAGTTGGGAGGTAGTAGTTTTTGATAGGAGTTTGGTGGAAGATAGAATTAGAGATTTTGATAGATCCTCACATGTTGGAGGACTTATGTATTTCATTGTAATATTTGTCCCTAACCGAGAAGGCCTTACAGCCTGGCATGTATCATTCTATTTGATGAAATTTATGAAAGATCTGGCATTCTCTCTCTCACTGTTGTTGTTTGTTTGCTTCCACATATGTTGAGCAGGCTTGGATCATTAGGGTGTGCCATTTTTTGGCCCCTCTTGCTCCCTACCTTGCATCAGGTGGTATCAAAGTGAGGTGAGAGCTTGATCTAGGTCTGCAGATCTAGGTTTGCTAGTTCCTCTTAAAGCCCTAGTTGATTATTGTGGGGTAGCAGATTGTGATCTGACCTGCAATTGTAGAGGGTTGTCAAGATGGATCATGGGAGGCAAGATGCAGATCTAGGATTGGAAAATATGATAAGGCAAATTGCTGCTAGGTTAGAAGTTGTTGAAATAGCCTAGAGAAGAGGCGGACATCTTGAAGATGTTAGTGATGATGAAGTTGAAGAAGAATAGGCGAATGCAGAACCTACACCTATTATGGATCAAGGTGAAGAAATATTTTTGAAGGCTTTGACAAGTCTAAAGTCTACACCACATTTAAATCCTCCTGAGTATGGTGGAAATCTAGATTCTGATGAATTGGTGGACTGGATCACCGAGATGGAAAAATATTTTGAGTATGAAAACATTCCTAAAGATAAGAAGGTGAAGATTGCAAGCACAAAGTTGAAAAGTCATGCATCCTTATGGTGGGAACATCTACAGTTGGATCAGAAGAGGAAAGAAAAAGAAAAAATCAAGGTATGGAATAAAATGCTGAACAAATTGAAAGGAAAGTTCTTACCTTTTGATTATCAAATTAACCTAGTTCGGCGAATGCAAATTTTGAGACAAAAAGATAGCTTGATAAAGGAATATACTAAGGAATTCTATAGATTAGATATCAGATCTAGACATGATGAAGATGATGTGGAAAGAATTGGTAGATACTTGAATGGTTTGAGAGTTTCCATCCAAGAGGAAATTAGTATGGTCAAGTTGGAGAACATTGAAGAGGCTTATCAATTTTCTTTGAAGGTAGAGGATAAATTGAACAAAAGATATGAGAAAAGATAAAGAGGTTGAGGTGGTAGATTCCCTAGAGGAAGAGGTAGATCTAATGGTGAAAATGGTAGATCTAAACTAGAAAAGACAAATCTGGACAAAGGCAAGACCGAGTGGAAAGGTGAAAGTTCATCTAGAGGTAGAGGCAGTAACTACTGGGGTGGTTATAGCAGAGGAAGTTTCTAAGGAACTTGTTACAATTGTGGAGAATAAGGACATAGATATTTTGAATGTACACATGCTAGTAAGAAGACTGGTAATAGTAGAAATGCTTTGGTGCAAGAAGAGTCACCGAATGAACCTGAGAAAAAAAATAACTTGATGGTAAGGAGAGCACTATAGAATGAAAGTAGGAAGGAAGATCTAGTAAGGAAAAAAAATTTCAAGACCAGATGTAGAGTTTCTGACAAAGTTTGGAAGGTAATCATTGACAGTGGTAGCTCGGAGAATCTGGCATCTGAAGAGATGGTCACAAAATTGTAGTTGGAAAGGTTGGTACATCCAAAGCCCTGTCATATTTCATGGATCAAAGATGAGCATACACTCCTGGTAAGTGAACAATTTTATGTGAATTTGAAGATTGGAAAGTATTATGATAAGGTGTTGTGTGATATCATGCTTGTGTGTGAAAATTGTACCTAATCTGTAGACAGAACACTTCAGTAAAACATTAGAGGTTAGCAAACACAAAATCATGCAATGAATTGAAAGCTAAACTAACTAGGTGATTTACTGCCTTCTAATAGGTGCGAGTATGATGTTCTCAGATTGTTATTGAGATCAATGACCTTGATGACACCTAAATGAAGGATTTGAATGCAAAAGATGGATATGGAATATGAATGCAATTAATCTATTTTTATTTTATTTTAGATGCAATAAGAATGATAAAAACTTGATATGAATCTATGATATGTAAAAATTGATATGCTATGATATGCTAAATGATCTAACAATAATATGCAATATGAAGCTAAAATGAATGTAAAAACAAGATTGATCTCACAACAATGTTGATTCGCAAGAAGCTTTGATTCTTCCAATTTCAACTCTCCAGCGTGATTATGCAATTCTTGTGGATTTGAGAGATGAATTATGAAGAGCCGAGCCTTGTTTTTATAGAAATCCAAGGCTTTGGAGGTGCATGGAAAAAGCCATAAATCACTCAAATAAACTCAACTTGATTTTTGAGTTATTTTTAAATAAAGATAATTTAATTCACAAAAACATGCAAATCATGCAAAAATAACTTTTTAACTCAAATTAGAGTTTAGATCAGCTTTTTGAACTCCAAAAGGATGTTGAGTTCCAAAAAGTCAACACTTTGCATTGATTTTATGATTTGGAGTTTAACTGTTTCTTTTGAATGTGCATAATAATTAAGAATTAAATAAATAATTAAATGATTTATTCTCAACTTAACTGATTTTTGAAAAATAAAATAATTGATTTATGGGTTAATCAATCATTTAATCAAACTTTTATTCAAAATTACAATATTAAAAATTGACAAAAATGATTTAATTAATTAAATAAAATATTTAATCAATTATTTGTAAGATTGTGGATTTATTGTCAAAATTAAATATCATAATTAGGAATAATGGAATTAAATTCAATTAAATAATTAAGTGGCCAAATTAAATCTAATTAATTAAATATTTAGAATATTCAATTAATCAAACTTTAGGATAAATTAGATTTAAAACCAAATAATCATTAAATCAAAGATAATTATGATGATTAGGAATATTACTAGGAATATTCCCCGATACAAAAATTTAGGATAATCAATTATGATTCGATGATGTTCAGATGTGCCTTTGGTTAGGACTTCGATGTCAATTTCATTCGATGTGTCGATATAGAGGTTAATGAAGTTATAGCCCATTTTTGGGGTATTACATTTTGCCCCTCTTTGAATTACTGTGCGAAGTGCAGTGGTTCAAAGATAGTATGTGTTTGATAGAGATATAAAACTGATATTTGATATTGAAATTGATATGAGACAGAAGCTGATTGAAAATTTTGATATGAAGATAATAGGTCCTGAATGACCAAAGATAATGTTAACTATAACAGGGATGAACCAATGAAACAAAAGTGTCAAAATGCCTGATTCTCAATCTTATGATTGCAAAGAAGTGAGTGACCGGTTCTAGACTCGATTGTCTTAGAAGAACCACGTAGGTATCACATCTGAACCCTTCAGTTACCAAAGAATCAAGGAAATAATACTAATGAATCGATAGTTGCAAAAAGCCGATACAAATTACAAGATTAGGAGGATACCAAATTGATATGGATCGATGAATCTGATATGCCCCAAGTGATGATAGATTTGCCCTGAGCGATGAGGACTTTTGATGATTCAACAACTAGACATGGTTGTTGTCTTGATTACTGAGGAAAGATTGATAGAATTTTTACAGACTTGAATGATGTGCAATACCATGCCCCCTTCGGGATTAAAATCAAAATATGACAATAAAATTCAATGTTAAATGGTTTAGAAGCATGTTAATTGATTTGAAAAGTGGTTATACATGTCCAAGAATGCATTTTGCTTCGTTTGGAGGTCCTAGAGACCAAGTAGACTAGGTTTGACCATGAGTTGACCATAGTTATGTTGGCATTAAGCATGATTGTCATTAGTGACAACACTTATTCTAATTAGTGCATACCGAGCAGAACAGTACATACCGAGCAGAATAGTACATACCAAGCAGAACAGAGCATACTGAGTAGAACAGTACATACCGAGTAGAACAGAGCTTATCGAGCTGAGTAGAGCTTACCAAGTAGATCAGAGCTTACCAAGCAGAATAGAGCTTACCAAGCCGAGCAAATCTTACCGAGTAGAATAGTGCATACCGAGCTCGCAAAGTTTCATAGTGTTTACCGAGTGCTGCACAGTTAAAAAGGAATTTTAGTTTCTACCGAGTAACACTTTATCTACGGAGTCTCTAGTGTTTACCGAGTTCAAAACTATGACCGAGTGGTTAGTATGGACCGAGTTTCTACTTCTACCGAGTGCATGATGATGCTGAGTAATGCAGTGGATGTCGAGTATCAGAAAGTCACCGAGTTAGTTTGCAGTAACCGTGTAACTATATTTGGGCCGACTCAGTAATATTTGTGTTTACTTGTTTAAGAGCCAACTTTGTAATTGTTTTGGAATTGACTTAGATTGATATATAAACAATGTTTTATGTCATATCCAAGTATGATTAAATAGAGAAGTATGAAAAAGAGAGAAAGGCAGAGATAAGCGAATTAAAAAAGGCTACAGCAGTATAAGAAGCAACAAAGATCTATCTATCACAGAAGGTGATCAGTACATCAGAGAATCTCAATCAGCAAGTACAGTTGCAAGTAAGAGATCTACTATTTCATCCTAATAGGTGAATCAGCTTGAAATCCTTTAACCGGGTAGACTTAACAGTCTTTGTAAAAATCTCTTAACCGAGTGCATACTTCATTGTATGTTTGGAAAACCTCTAACAAGGTGGACCTAGCAGTCCTTATTGCTCCTAACAGGGCAGATCATCAGAAGTGATCATTGTAAACCTTAATCAGAAAACTTTATACTGCAGTATTGAAGTTTTGTGGGTATCATCCCCACCCCAGTTTTACTTTCTACTTGGAAGGTTTCTGGGTCACCAAATCTCTGTGTTCTAAGTGTTATGAATGTTTTATTCTTTCTATTACTCATGCATGCAGTCAGATTATCAATCTATTATTATTAAGATCTGAATCTATTAAAAGTTTTAAAGTTACTGATTCACCCCTCCCCTCTCAGTAACCTAAATAGTCTTGAATATTTCCAACAATTGGTATCAGAGCATAGTTGATCTTAGAATAAAGTTTGACTGCTTGAGAAAAGATTCAGGACAATGGAGATATTCATACTGAACAAAGTAATTGAGAATGAAAAGCTAGATCTGGAAATGGCCATAACTCAACTCAAAGAAGCAAGAGAGCATCTTTCCCTTTCCCTAAAAAGAAGGAAGGAACTTGCAAATCAGATCAATGACCACCAATATGTTGAAGAAAAGATTGAAGACTTTTTCCCTTCAAGCAGCTCAGATGAAGCAAACAATGCAATCAAAGAACTTCTAGAAAAGAATGGATCTCTGCAAGAAGAAGTGAAAAAATTGAAAAAAGAACAGGAAATTCAGTCAACAAGATTCTGTGAAGTCTTGGAACAAAGAAACAAGATGAAAGATGAAATAGATGGAAAGAACAATGAAATCCAGAATAAAACTCTTCAGCTAGAAAATATTGCTGATCAAATCTCCAATGCAAATGAAGAAATCTTGACTCTAAGATCAGAAAATGAAAATATGAGAGAAGAGTTGAGATCTGAAAAGCAAATCAATTTAAGAGTGATGAGTGAGCTAGATGCTGAAAGGTAAATCAATGAGAGAATGTTATAATCTCAAGAAGATATGAATCAAGTGTATGAACGAAACCTTCATAGGCAAAAAGGAAAAGCAGGACTTGGATACAAAGAGGAAGGTGAATCCTCCAAACAAGGTACTCAAAAGAATCAGAAACCTACCTGTAATCACTGTGGCAAAATTGGTCATACTTCAAACAAATGTTGGAGCAATGGAAAAGCAAAATTTAATGGAAAATGCTATAATTGCAATCAGCTTGGTCATAAAGCAAATGAATGCAAGGAGAAACCAAGATTTAAAGGCATATGTCACAAATGTAGCAAACAAGGTCATAAGGCATCAGAATGCAGAACTAAAACACCCAATCTAGCGGAAAAAATTATGAAAGCAATGTTTGGTTGGGATTACAACACTTGGTGTAGATGTCATTACTGTGGAGAATATGGAAACATTGGCATGAATTGTGTAAGGCATCACTTGAGAAAAAGGGATTCTACCATAAGATGTTATAATTGCACTAAGCTTGATCACATAGCTAAAAACTACATGAATTTAGGGAAAATTGAAGATGAAAAGAAAGCAAAAGCAAATAACATTAGGAAGCAGATGAGACAGAAGTGGATTCCTAAACCTACCGAGCAAACCAATCCTGAAGTCACTAATGAAGGGAGTGGCTCTATGAGCTCTAACTAGTCTCCAAGAAAGCACTGGAACTATATCTTCATAGACATATTCCAAAATAGTTCCTGAACTGAAAGGAAGATAGATCCAAATCAGTATGCACGATACAGCAGGATCACCAGAAGGTCGATATCAGTTACCACTGAGCAAGGTCAGGTGTAACCTAACTTCATTTGGTTACCGAGTAAGGTCAGAGAAGTATGAATTCATATGATCACCGAGTTGTAGAGTCTTCACCGAGTAATTAATTCATAGTGGATGACAACCTATCTAATTCAATACCCTAATTCATACTGAGCATTAATGACAAAGTTTTAACAAAAGGACTGAAATCAAGTTCACTATTCACCACAAACAAAAGTCTCCTAGTGTAATCAAGCATTTTGAAGCATATTTCAGCAAGATATTCTCTTTCCTCAAAGAATTTGCTGTGTTCAGTGAGCTACCATGGCATCATCCAGCGCTAAAATGAAGAAAGATTCAGAAATGTTGGTTCATGAAGAATGGAAAGCACCAGATTTTAAACTCGTGCCCGTAGTTGCCGAAACCCTAGACCTGAGTGGAGCTCAATCTCAGATTCCTCCTAAGGTACTCGTTATTAACAATATTCACAGTCATTTTAAGTGTACAATTCAAGAGCTTGGAACCCTAGAGATAGATACTATTCGTGAGGAACTATGTGTCGATGGTGTTCTCAAACCAGAGCATCAACATTTGGAAGATAAGGGTTTAGTTCACATCACACACTTGCCTCGGAGCTTTTAGATAAAATGGGTCAGATATATCCTCAGCTGAGTACATGAAGGTAAAATATGGCTTGAGCAACCAGTCGAGATTACGAAGAAGATGATTCACCGAATCACTGGTCTTCCCATGCTCGACAAGGTAAAATCTACAAAAACCCTAGGTCGGATGAAACTGGAAGAGAAAACCCTAGCTGAGTGGGATGGTAGACGTATGAAGATAAGCAGAATTACAGATGTAGAATTGAAGTTTGTTATACATATTGTAGCTCACAAGATATACAATTCAAGTCGGCAGAACAATGTTCCATGTGAAGCAGTTGACCTAGCATATAAAATTGTAAAGAACAATCTGTCATTTGACCTAGCAGATCTTTTGTTGAAATAGTTCAACAAGAACATGGAGAGCATCCAAACCTCAAAGAACAATCCATGTAAGTTTGGCTCACTGTTGGTTTGTTTATTTTTCTATGCTCAAAAGTTTTTCCCATCAAAAGGCACGGTAGTATGGAGAAAAGATGTGCCAGTTCTTTATCAGATGAATGAATACATTTCAAAAATGGGTGACAATTTTGAAAGCATAATGGATAACTATTTTGAATCATTTAAAGAGAAAATGAACAATAGATTTTGGATTCCACAGAAATTGGTGGAAGATTACAAAGATGATATTTGTTTCATGGTGGACTGTCACTAATACATTTGGGGTGAAATTGCGATGGCAATTTGTGACAACAGGCAAATGTCATGCGGTTTTGGCTTTTTTTTTTCAAATATAGCCCGACACCATCGCAATTGCGATGACAATACATTTGGCAACGTCACAAATTGTGACGTTGTCGGGATATAAGGACAAAAAAAAAAAGGAACGTTGTCATTTGTGTTTTCAACAGCGCCGTAACCCTCTGCGAAATCACATCAGGATATAAGGGCAAAAAAAATAAGAACGTTGTCATTTGTGTTTTCAACAGTGCCGTAACCCTCCGCGAAATCACATCAGGATATAAGGGCAAAAAAAACAAGAACGTTGTCATTTGTGTTTTCAACAGCGTCGTAACCCTCCGCGAAATCACAGCTACAATTTCTGAGTACGTTGGGTTTATTTTTCTTTTGTCATTATTATGTAATCTGGTATTCAGCTGTTAGAGAGCTAAAATACCCAGAAATGAGGACATATCTATGTTGAATTTATTGTTAGCAGCTTTGGTTATTTAGAAGTTTAATTTTATTTGTTCATCTTTCAAGCACAAATGTTTTGTGGACCGTAACGTCTTCATTGTTTCGAGTATGCAGTGAAACAGCCCTAACTTGCAATTGTGATGTTTTCGGGATATAAGGGCAAAAAAAAAAAGGAACGTTGTCATTTGTGTTTTCAACAGCACCGTAACCCTCTGCGAAATCACATCGGGATATAAGGGCAAAAAAAAAAAGAATGTTTTCATTTGTGTTTTCAACAGCGCCGAGAGAGATTCCCTCCGCGAAATCACAGCTACAATTTCTGAGTACGTTGGGTTTATTTTTCTTTTTTCATTATTATGTAATCTGGTATTCAACTGTTAGAGAGCTAAAATACCCAGAAATGAGGACATATCTGTGTTGAATTTATTGTTAGTGGCTTTGGTTATTTAGAAGTTTAATTTTATTTGTTCATCTTTCAAGCACAAACATTTTGTGGACTGTAATGTCTTCATTGTTTCAGGTATGCAATGAAACAGCCCTAACTTGTGACTACCTTCACGGTACTTGTGTACATTATCATGTTGTCTTTACAGTGACTGTCCTCATTCAAGTGGCAATTACACAAGGGACAGTCACTGTGAGATGTCCTCATTTGTGACAGGGACAGTCACACTTAGGACATCTCATAGTGATATTCCCTTGTGTAATTTCCACTTGAATGTATTGCTATTGAACCACATTAATGCTTTTCTTCTTCAACAAATGAGGACAGTCACTGTAAAGACAACATGATAATGTACACAATTACCAAAAAATGATCTTGTTAATTGATGTAACACTTTGTCTTGCTCACTCCCTATCCTTCACTAGGGTCTCTTTAGGCCAATGTTTTGACTTGATAGGGTACTTAACTATCCCTACACTCTTTAGGTATCTCTACCCAAGATCCCACTCCTTCAACTAGTGCACACCAACAAGAAATACAACGAACTCTGCTCAATACCAATCTAGCTACTAGGACACTCCTAGTCTTGTCTTCACAAATTGAAACACATTCAACTAGAACTTTACTCCATGGAGAGGCTAGCCACTAGGACCTCTATTGGTTTCAATATTACTCCTTCACCTATACTTTTCATCAGTACTTCAATCCGGTTCATCAAACCATGCCAATTGCACCCAAAAATAGGCTGCTAGCAATTAGGCCTTTGTCAAGCCTTTTTGTTTATATTAAGCCACCTAAAGGGCTTAGGATTCAGATGCCCTTTATTGAGAACTCCAAGATATCTAAGGTCTTCTCCTCCTAGATTTTTTGTACACCAACTGCTACAGCCATGCCTAAAAACAAGTATTTTGACACAACTTGGACAGTCTGACTAAGAGTTTGTTTTCTTAGCAGCCAAAGAAACTCACCCAATCTTCTAATTTGACTTGGGGCTTCTTTAGATGTGTGTCTACCTCTCCATGAGATTTTAGTTGAAGCAACCAATGCATTCAACTTGTTGTAATCTTCTTGTAATGATTTGTCATCCCTAACTGTGCTCAACTGACTCACCTAGGACATCATTGCAAACATAGAAAATGAGCTTCCCAGGGCCCCTCCTTCCAAACATATAGTACATGGAGTCTCCTCACCCATTCCAAGAGCCTGTACAAAATTGACAATGGAATGATGAGCTAAGACTCCATTTGTTCAACCTGCCTGGTTCAAACCAATGATAGGGTACTTAACAAAAGAATTAACAAACTAGTTGGAATGCTTCAAAACTCAAAAAAAACACAACACAGAATAAAAAAACAACTTGTACTAACTTTTCCAATAGACACTGCGAGCTATCTAATCCATTAATCAACTGAAAACAAAGAAACAAAAAAACTCAAGAATTCACTAAAACCGTGTTACTCTACAAATCTTCTTAATTCCAAATGTTTTTCCCCCCAACCTTTTGCACAGATCAATGGAGGCCTCTTATAGTTGATCTGATGCCTAATTCAATGGTTTCATATAGTTACAAAACCATCTTACTCGAAAATGCTCCCTTGCACAAATGTTGTCAATGTTGTGAATGACAACATTGACAACTTGTTACAACCTTTGGGATTTTGGTTCAAAACTTATTGTTCAAACACCATAAGACCCTAACCATGACTTAGTTAGGCTATTTAGACCTCACATAGGCCACTTCTACACTTCTTTGCCCAATTTGACCCCTAAATGCTTCATTTCCACTTTTGCCACAATATTGGTAACTTGGGTACAAATTGGCACTTGCCTTCACAAAGGTCACACATGAGGACATCTCACAGTGATCAATTGTCCCTTGTGTAATTGCCACTTGAATGTATTGCTATTGAACCACATTAATGCTTTTCTTCTTCAACAAATGAGGACAGTCACTCTAAAGACAACATGATAATGTACACTCACTGTAAGGACAGTCACAAATGAGGACATCTCACAGTGACTGTCCCTTGTGTAATTGCCGCTTGAATGTATTGCTATTGAACCACATTAATTCTTTTCTTCTTCAACAAATGAGGATAGTCACTCTAAAGACAACATGATAATGTACACTCACTGTAAGGATAGTCACAAATGAGGACATCTCACAGTGACTGTCCCTTGTGTAATTGCTGCTTGAATTACACAAGGGACAGTCATTATGAGATGTCCTCATTTGTGACAAGGACAGTCACACATGAGGACACCTCACAGTGATTGTCCCTTGTGTAATTGCCACTTGAATGTATTGCTATTGAACCACAATAATGCTTTTCTTCTTCAACAAATGAGGATAGTCACTCTAAAGACAACATGATAATGTACACTCACTGTAAGGACAGTCACAAATGAGGACATCTCACAGTGACTGTCCCTTGTGTAATTTCCACTTGAATTACATAAGGGACAGTCATTGTGAGATGTCCTCATTTGTGACAAGGATAGTCACACATGAGGACATCTCACAGTGATTGTCCCTTGTGTAATTGTCACTTGAATGTATTGCTATTGAACCACATTAATGCTTTTCTTCTTCAACAAATGAGGACGGTCACTCTAAAGACAACATGATAATGTACACTCACTGTAAGGACAATCACAAATGAGGACATCTCACAGTGACTGTCTCTTGTGTAATTGCCGCTTGAATTACACAAGGGATAGTCATTGTGAGATGTCCTCATTTGTGACAAGGACAGTCACACATGAGGACATCTCACAGTGATTGTCTGTAATGTCCCCTTTTTGGCTAACTTGGAAAACAGGAACAATTACTCCACTTCTCAGACTTACTCTATCAGATACTTACAATTAAACTAAGTAATGGAGGTTACTTAAGATATCAACCGCTATTTCAGATTCAATCACAATATGTGTGCAAGATGATATTGATACCAATATGTTTAATAGCACCGTCGGATATAATGATATGAAATATGCTATGAATATGATGTTTCCTATCACTTATAGTGATAGTATAATGATGTTATGTCTGATATAAACAATATCGATATACAATCAATAAGTATTGCTTACAGCAATGTATTTGCTGTGTCTGATATGATGATGTAATTATGCAAATGTGTAATATCGCTATGAGTGATATGTTGCTATTTCAGATTCTGAATTATATGCTTGCAACTTCAAATATTGATGTTGTTTCTGACTATCTTTTCTATCTGTGCAATCATGGTGTTGTCTCTGATCTGCAATGATAAACTTGAAACCAAACTACCAAAGGCAGATGCTCTATTGAGTATATCCAAATATGGATAAGTAAATAAAGTTCTAATGATGCCTTGAGTGACTGACGAGAATGCATTCTTATATTGTCTTTAACAAATGAAGAGATGCTATGAATGAGACGTGTCTTGTTTCTTCCTCCATGTCCCTTTGTTAATCACACCTTTCCATAATCCGACAGTTCACATAATATTATTTCATTATTTTCTGATCATAGATAACTCCCAGATTGACTCAATATCAAATCTTTTTATGAAGGTATTCTTCCCTAATTGGTAGTGCAACCAGTAGTTAACATCCATTGTGTTTGTATTAGTTTGGTCTAACTATCATTAGTATTTAGTCAATCGATATTAACTCTTGCCTTATCCCATATTGTTATGATTATATCCAATCTTTCTACTCTGATATAAGTCGATATCATTTTCTGATAATTGTCCATTTATTGGTTGATTGCTGGTAATGGAGTTTGATCTTCAAATTGAATTCCATTCCTATTAATACTTAAGGATACATTGTACTTATTATCCATGACTGATGCCTCATTCATCAATAGCTTGTGATATAATCACTGATGCTTTTGTGTTTCTACAAGATGTGGTTTATCTCAGACAATCGATAATCTTTCAATCCTTTAGTCGATATCCTCCTATGTGGTGTCTATTGATATAGATAGTAGAATTCAATCTAGTTTATGTTATTGTCATGATAACATAGGAAGTGATGGTGCATATTTGCTAGCGGGTCTTCATGTTTGATATTGCTTTATCGGATATGTCATTGTCTAAACTTGTGCAATTAATGATTATTTATAATATATGAATGGTTATCCTTCTTGCTTATCAATACATCTTCTGAAACACATAGCGACCTATCCCTTATTCAGATCATGTTGATCTTGACTTCATAGTATTTGGTTCATTAATCATCCTCTCATGGTATCGATGTGTAATGACTAGTGATTGTTGTATCACTTCTTCATTCCTCATCGTGATAGATAATGCAGATGTTTAATGTAGATGTATATCGATTACAGATATTCGATATTGCTTTAAACATTATTATTATTATTATTATTATTAATGTTATTGTTATTATTAAATATTATAATTAATGATGTTAGTAATATTAATAATATTATAATAAATATTATTATAGTGATAACATATTGTTTTATATTGAGAGGTTTATTAATATTATTTATATATTAAAATTATTATATCAATAATTGATTTAATATTATTACTTAATATATTATTATAATATAATATATATAATTTATTAATAATTATTTATTATTAATTTATATTATAATTATAATCATAATTATATTATTTATTAATATTTTAATATTATTTAATTAACATATTACTTATTATGCTAACTATATATTATTATTATCTTTTGATAATAATTATATATTATTGTTATATACCGTTAATAATAGATTATTATATATCATCTAATCATTTTATTATTATACTAAGTTCAATATTTCACGGCTCATGACATTGTCCCTTGTGTAATTGCCACTTGAATGTATTGCTATTGAACCACATTAATGCTTTTCTTCTTCAACAAATGAGGACAGTCACTCTAAAGACAACATGATAATGTACACTCATTGTAAGGATAGTCACAAATGAGGACATCTCACAGTGACTGTCCCTTGTGTAATTGCCACTTGAATTACACAAGGGACAGTCATTGTGAGATGTCCTCATTTGTGACAAGGACAGTCACACATGAGGACATCTCATAGTGATTGTCCCTTATGTAATTGCCACTTGAATGTATTGCTATTGAACCACATTAATGCTTTTCTTCTTCAACAAATGAGGACAGTCACTCTAAAGACACCATGATAATGTACACTCACTGTAAGGACAGTCACAAATGAGGACATCTCATAGTGACTGTCCCTTGTGTAATTGCCACTTGAATGTATTGCTATTCAACCACATTAATGCTTTTCTTCTTCAACAAATGAGGATAGTCACTCTAAGGACAACATGATAATGTACACTCACTGTAAGTGTACATTATCATGTTGTATTACAAATGGACCTTATGTTGGTCAGGATATAAGTGCAAAAAAAAAAAATTGTCATTTGTATTCAAGTGGCAATTACACAAGGGACAGTCACTGTAAAGGCAACATGATAATGTAGAGAAACGTTGTCATTTGTATTTTCAACAGTGCCGAGAGAGATTCCCTCCGTGAAATCATAGCTACAATTTTTGAGTACGTTGGGTTTATTTTTCTTTTGTCATTATTATGTAATCTGGTATTCAGCTGTTACAGAGCTAAAATACCCAGAAATGAGGACATATCTGTGTTGAATTTATTGTTAGCGGCTTTGGTTATTTAGAAGTTTAATTTTATTTGTTCATCTTTCAAGCACAAACGTTTTGTGGACCGTAACATCTTCATTGTTTTGGGTATGCAATGAAACAGCCCTAACTTGCAACTACCTTCACAGTACTTGTGTACATTATCATGTTGTTTTTACAGTGACTGTCCTCATTCAAGTGGCAATTACACAAGGGACAGTCACTGTGAGATGTCCTCATTTGTGACAAGGACAGTCACACATGAGGACATCTCACAGTGACTGTCCCTTGTGTAATTGCCACTTGAATGTATTGCTATTCAACCACATTTATGGGCCCGTTTGGACCACAGCACACAGTAGCATCTACAGAGAAGAATATCCCAGGTGTAACAAGTTGTAAGAATATACCAACAGTTCTAAGAAGTTCCCTAGCACATAGTAGCATCTACAAAGAAGAATATACAACATGAGGGCAGCCACTGTAAAGACAACATGATAATGTACACTCATTGTATGTGTACATTATCATGTTGTCTTTACAGTGACTGTCCTCATTCAAGTGGAAATTACACAAGGGACAGTCACTGTGAGATGTCCTCATTTGTGACAAGGACAGTCACACATGAGGACATCTCATAGTGACTGTCCCTTGTGTAATTGCCACTTGAATGTATTTCTATTCAACCACATTTATGGGCCCGTTTGGACCATGGCACATAGTAGCATCTACAGAGAAGAATATCACAGGTGTAACAAGTTGTAAGAATATACCAACAGTTCTAAGAAGTTCCCTAGCACGTAGTAGCATCTACAGAGAAGAATATACAACATGAGGGCAGCCACTGTAAAGACAACATGATAATGTACACTCATTGTATGTGTACATTATCATGTTGTCTTTACAGTGACTAACCTCATTCAAGTGGCAATTACACAAGGGACAGTCACTGTGAGATGTCCTCATTTGTGACAAGGACAGTCACACATGAGGATATCTCACAGTGACTGTCCCTTGTGTAATTGCCACTTGAATGTATTGTTATTCAACCACATTGATGGGCCCATTTGGACCATGGCACACAGTAGCATCTATAGAGAAGAATATCCCAGGTGTAACAAGTTGTAAGAATATACCAACAGTTCTAAGAAGTTCCCTAGCACATAGTAGCATCTTCTAATTGTCTATACCACTTCACAAGGTATTGTTTGCACACATTGTTTTTGGTTCTTTTGATGACCCTTGTTTTGAAATTTCTATTAGGCCTTGTAGCTTATATGTTTTGATTGCTAGAGAGCTTCTAAAGCTAAGCAAGAAGACCATTGCACGAGTTATAGCCACACGCTCAGGTTTGAAAATTGTATATTTTTTAATCTAATGTATATTTTAACTAGACTTTTAGCTTATTTTTGCTGTATATTTTAATCTAAAGGGAATCATGGATGTGAACTTGAAAGAATTTTGTACTTAGTTCTTATGGAGAGAATAGTAGTAGTTTACGGTCTAATATCAAATAGAGTTTTCCAATTACAGAAAGTTAATGAATTCTAATAGCTTATATGTTTTGATTGCTGGAGAGCTTCTAGAGCTAAGCAAGAAGACCATTGCACGAGTTATAGCCGCGCGCTCAGGTTTGAAAATTGTATATATTTTAATCTAATGTATATTTTAATCCTTTTGCCATGTCATGTAATATGTCTTGCCTTTTAGGTTATATGTTTTGAAATTGCTGTTAGGCCTTGTAGCTTATATGTTTTGATTGCTAGAGAGCTTCTAGAGCTAAGCAAGAAGACCATTGCACTAGTCGTAGCCGCACACTCAGGCATGAAAATTGTATATTTTTTAATCTAATGTATATTTTAACTAGACTTTTAAAATAGTAAAGGATTTAACTAGGTCTAAGAAGATTTGTGTACTTTTGACAAGTTTGCTTAGTCACTGAAAGTTGTAGACCGAAGTTTTCATAGCCCAATTTTTGCTTCCTGCGAAGAACGATCATGTCAGATAATATAAGTGAAGAACAAAATAGGGAGACAATCGCTAGATTGTGGTCTAACTTGAAAAGAAAAGGTGATGGAAAATGTTATTGTCCCTGCAAAATTTGTAAGGGCTTAAACCGTAGAAGATTGCTAATCAAAACAGTTAAGAGACATTGTAGGCAGAATGGTCACATTGAAGGGGGGCATGACTATCATCCACTGGTAAGTTGTTCATTATATCATTTTAACAATTTATATACATATGAAATCACTTGATGATGAGTTGAAGATCATGGTTTATTTATGTTAATCAATTTTATATAGGTTGATCTCCCCAAGGAAGTACATGATATGGAGGAACATGGGGGTGTGAATATCCAAGGTGAAGATAATGATCCCATGGAAGATGACGATCATGCACCAGAAAACACAATTGAAGATGATGGTATAAATACATTGATCCATGACACATTTAGTCAGAGTTCAATAGATGCCTCACAGAAGAGGACAAGAGAATTGGCTTCCAACAAGGCTATAGAGCCGTGGCTGAACGGCTACGAGCTGAAATCAGTGTGCAAGGTTCAAATAATGATGCATCTGAGCCACAGGTAAATAAGCTAAATGAAATTTATTTCAAATTGAATACTTTACCAATTAGTCTATTTGATATTAAGTTCTAATATAAAGTGAGTATATCTCTTTTAAGAAAGCAATGATAACAATGTGTAGGATATTGGAATGCAGCCTGATAATCCTTCTACACAATCTATGCATAATGAAGGTTCGCATGATGTGCATCCTAGTGGTGGAGGTATACATTTTCTATTAAAATTTTTATATGTAATTACAATTGGTGTTTGGATTAATGTAACATTTTGTATAGCAACTGTAGAGGATCAAGGGGTTGGTGCTCATGAGCATGTTGAGGTTGAGTCTAGACAAAATGATGTGGCCAGATCAGGTAATTAAAGAGCGCCATAGTTATGTTCTTTAAAATAATTAAATACTTGTAACAATTATAATTAAATATTTTAAATTTAACTCTTTTATTTGTTATTGTAGAGGACCCCCCTTTGCAGCAGCATAAAAATTTGAGATCATCAAGAACAGAGAACAAAACAACTGATGAGGGGGGTATTGATGATAACACTGATGCTCCTCTTAGAGCTTACATAGAAAAAAAAATTAGAAAGAGAAAAAAGAAATGATTGTCATCTAAATACCTTAATTGATAATGACTGAATTTTATGTCTCAATGAATTTAATTATGTGCTAATGAATGTTCATGAATTATGTGTTTATTTTCATATTGATGAATGTTGCGTGTTAACGAATCTAATGTGTTAATGAATGTTATCATGTGATATTGATTGAATGTTACATTTTATTAATAATTGAAAGAATGAATGAATGTTAGATGTTAACGGGGAATGTAGAGTGATGTTAGGGGGAGGGGGGTGGGGCCAAATGAGCTTCCACCTTCACGTGGTTGGCCTTGTTTAGTAGAGAATATTAAACTATATTCTCGAAACAAAGTGAAGCTCAATAAGATACTAAATGAGTCAAAATGGTTATCAAGGTCCTCTATCCATAAGATACTTGTAGTCAAAATGGTTATTAATAAGATACTTGTAGTCAAAATGGTTATCTAGGTCCTCTATCCATTCCATAAGTTCTTCACCATTCAAACTTCCTCCATAACAAGGAATGTGCTCTAGGTTAGTCATGAAGCCTAGCATGGACTCTCTGTCAGATAGAGCCACTATTTCAGAGCCTCCTTCAAGCACTGTACAGTGTACGGATGTGAAAGGGAGGGCAGACCAGTGTGGAAGTTAGAGTATTTATATCTTAATGCTATGAGAGTTTATTTGGTAGATTCAAGACACCTTATATCAAAATTATTCCTTTTTCTTATCTGTTGTTCTGTCAAACCCTCATTTTTTGGGTTATTGCATTCAAATGGCCTTAACTTGCAAATAAACCATACGATATCCTCTGTTCTTTGTAAAATGCAAGTTAAGGGGGTTTATTTTCATATTTTAAAAGCTTTGGAACAGGATACTAAGCCAGAGAATTTCGAGAGAAAGCCCTAGGTCAAGAATCTCAATGTTCTTGACTAGGAGTTGATGGATTATGCAAGATCAGAGGGTAGCGGCAAGTAAAGGACCTCAAACCTTGTTGAATCTAGATCTTTAGAGCATGGTGGACATCTTCAAACTCTGATCTTGGTTTCATGCACCCATTTTCAATGCCTTGTTTTGGAACCCACACCCAAAGGCATGCATTAGGTCTGCGGACTCAATAAGGACATTGATATGCTGGAGTGGAGTCAGGGTCTGGGAGTTGGATGATTGTTAGAACATCAAAAAGGGTACTCAAAAAACATATAAGTTCATAAGGTCCTTTGTCAAATTGAAGAGTTATTGCTGCAGAACAGGTTTTGGAGACCTACTAGAGTCACTAGGTCTATTTGTGATTTTGATGTCTTGGGTTGTTTGGAACACAACCAATGCATGATTCTACATGTTTTAGGGAATCTTAAGAGTTTTCAAATGTTTTATTGGGTTGGCAAAGCCTAGGATCAATAAAGTCTCTTTTGGTAGAAAATCAGGGAACTTGTCCCTAAAAGGAAATTTGGTCTTGGTTGGGATTGAGTCAATAAGGTGTTAGAAGTATCTTGAAACCTTTGAAGTCCCTCTAGTACAGAGATTTTAAATTGGTCTGATAGAATCAGAGGCTAAATTTCTTAGGTGTAACATTTTGGTGTCTTGAAGTGGGTTGGGGCTTAAGACCAAGTTTCTTGCTGACCACTCTGCATCACATTGTCTTGCATGAAATTAGTCATTCTGTATACACTGGTCTAGTGTTGTCAATAGACCCAAATAGTTCAAAGATACTTGAACCAATCAAATGTTTTATGGGGTGCATTTTTGTGTTAGGTAGAAAGGATTCTTCATACAGGTGAAAGTCTCGAACCTTTCCCCACTCCCAAAAAAATATCACTTGTACTGTTATGAGCAGTCATGAGGACTAGACAGATACATTATAATATATGTAATTGCCACTTGAATGTATTGCTATTCAACCACATTTATGGGCCCATTTGGACCATGGCACACAGTAGCATCTACAGAGAAGAATATCCCAGGTGTAACAAGCTCTAAGAATATACCAATAGTTCTAAGAAGTTCCCTAGCACACAGTAGCATCTACAGAGAAGAATATACAACATGAGGGCAGTCACTGTAAAGACAACATGATAATGTACACTCATTGTATGTGTACATTATCATGTTGTCTTTATAGTGACTGTCCTCATTCAAGTGGCAATTACACAAGGGACAGTCACTGTGAGATGTCCTCATTTGTGACAAGGACAGTCACACATGAGGACATCTCACAGTCACTGTCCCTTGTGTAATTTCCACTTGAATGTATTGTTATTCAACCACATTTATGGGCCCGTTTGGACCATGACACACAGTAGCATCTACAGAGAAGAAGTTTGGTATGCAATGGTCTTGAAACCTTCTGAGAAATTCTTGGTATGCATTTGTGTGGTGCAAAAGCTTCGTTGAAAGAGAAAAAGAAGAAAAGAATAGAAATGATTTTTTTTCTTTTTATGTCATATACTGTAACCAGCTACTTATAACTTGCAAAAATTATTATAACCATTTGAAATTGAAACTTAGTTTAATGTGAAACTGAGAACTTCTTTATTAGAGCTTTCTGTGATTTAGATTCAGACATCAAGAACATTGTTTGCCTAATATTGTGATTAATGTTTATTTATTAATATCTCATACTGACAAACAATTGATAATTGTAGGGAAAATGTCATTGGGGGTCTTTGAGGATCCACCAAAAGCCAAGGAGAAAATGTATTCAAATGCTAAAGATGGTGTAACAGTCCTTACAGCTGTTGAACCTTGCTGTGTAGATCATCTCCGATTCTCCAAGTTCAACAGTACTGTGGTATTCCTTTGGATACTTCTAATGGTAAATTTCAGACATCAAGTTCTTTTCGTATGAAACTACTACATTTGTAATCTGTAGTTTTAAACTTTTAGTTTATAAATGTTCATCAGCTTTAGTTCGTATGCTGCCATTTCAAGTATGATTAATGAAGTTACCTTTATCACAGGATGAAAGTGAGCAGTCAGCATACTGGTACGGAGTTGGCAGCATTAATACGGTGACTATGGCATCGTTTAATGGTGGTATTGTGTTTTCCCATGTTTAGGGCATCGGCCTTTTGAAGCATTGCCTTCATCTTTCTTAAGTCTGAGTTTTAAGTTTGTTTATCTTTCTCGGCACTGTTGAAAATACAAATGACAACGTTCTTGTTTGTTTCACCCTTATATCCCGATGTGATTTCGCGGAGGGTTACGGTGCTGTTGAAAACACAAATGAAAACACAAATCCCTTGTGTAATTGCCACTTGAAGGAGGACAGTCACTGTAAAGACAACATGATAATGTACACTTACAGTGAGTGTACATTATCATGTTGTCTTTAGAGTGACTATCCTCATTTGTTGAAGAAGAAAAGCATTAATGTGGCTGAATAGCAATACATTCAAGTGGCAATCACACAAGGGACATTCACTATGAGATGTCCTCATTTGTGACTGTCCTTACAGTGAGTGTACATTATCATGTTGTCTTTAGAGTGATTGTCCTCATTTGTTGAAGAAGAAAAGCATTAATGTGGTTCAATAGCAATACATTCAAGTGGCAATTACACAAGGGACAATCGATCACTATGAGATGTCCTCATGTGTGACTATCCTTGTCACAAATGAGGACATCTTACAATGACTGTCCCTTCTGTAATTGCCACTTGAATGAGGACAGTCACTGTAAAGACAACATGATAATGTACACATACAATGAGTGTACATTATCATGTTGTCTTTACAGTGGCTACCCTCATGTTGTATATTCTTCTCTGTAGATGCTACTATGTGCTAGGGAACTTCTTAGAACTGTTGGTATATTCTTACAACTTGTTACACCTGATATTCTTCTCTGTAGATGCTATTGTGTGCCGTGGTCCAAACAGGCCCATAAATGTGGTTGAATAGCAATACATTCAAGTGGCAATTACACAAGGGACAGTCACTGTGAGATGTCCTCATGTGTGACTGTCCTTGTCATAAATGAGGACATCTCACAGTGACTGTCCCTTGTGTAATTGCCACTTGAAGGAAAAAAGCATTAATGTGGCTCAATAGCAATGTATTCAAGCGGCAATTACACAAGGGATAATCACTCTGAGATTTCCTCATTTGTGACTATCCTTACAGTGAGTGTACATTATCATGTTGTCTTTATAGTGACTGTCCTCATTTGTTGAAGGAAAAAAGCATTAATGTGGTTCAATAGTGATGCAGAGTAGTCAGCAAGAAACTTGGATCTATGTCCCAACCCACTTCAAGACACCAAAATGACTCAACCAATCAATTAGGCTCTGATTTCTATAGGTTAATGTTTAAACTCTACAAAGTAATGAATTTGAAGGTTTCAAGGATCACACAACAACTTATGGACTCAATCCCATTCAATAACAAATTTCCTTTTAGGGACAAGTTCCCTGATTTTCTATCAAAAGAGACTTTTAAGGTTCTAGATCTTACTTCCTGCAGCAAAACTTAGAAACCCCTTAGATCTCACTATTACAACTTCTAGGCAAATTTTATCATCCAACCACCATTCGTACAGCCGTACAGAGTTCGTTTTTCACCAGAAATGCACTAAAACAGGGTTATTTTTATTTTTTATGAAAGCAAAATGATTACAATACTGGTTCTTTGTCTATCTTCGACCATTTGAAGCCTAAAATAGGCTCTCCAAATGTTGGTTCAACCATCTAGGTGGTTAGAACAGTTTATCCAACAAATGTCAACTTTGCTAAGCAACTTTTAAAGTTGCATTACAACTTTGCAAACAACTTTGCCGAGAAGGTTAAAAATGTGTTGTGAAACTTTAGGAACCTTATTAAAGTTATTTTGGACCTTCAAACTTCTTAACAACATCTAAAAGACACCTAATAAACACTTACTATGCTCATTTCATCCAAGGACTCAAAAGATGCCCAAGGTTTATAAGTCACCAAGGGGTCTTGTGTCCAACAAGTGGATGTTTATAAGGAGATAAAATCAATCCTTAATATTTATTACAAACCAAGAAAACATCTAAAACTCCTATTCTAATTTATTGTCATTCAAAAAGACTCTGATTTGTCATTCAAAAAGACTCTGATTTGTCAATCAAAAGGACCTTTCACCAGTCAATCCTTCAAAGCTCCAAGGTGAAAATCTTATGTTCCAATTGATAGGATTTGACTCCTTGGCTTCATGGCAACTTCCTTCAATCATGGTGTCTTTGGCTTGCATTAGGGATGCCCCTACATCAAATAGCAATGCATTCAAGTGGCAATTACACAAGGGACAATACATGCCCATTAAAGTTGGTGTTTTGTTATCCAGCATGACAATGGAGACAACATACTCTGTGTCAATTTTACTGATCAAATTTCCCTCCGCTAGGCAAAGCAACAATCTGGGTATGATAAGGTGAAATTTTGTAGTCCTTTTGGGTATGATAACAGTTCCAGTTTCCAATAAGATGGTTCATTTTTATAATCTAGCTTCAATTTCTCTTGTGAAAATCTTTTTTTCATTTTATGGGTGGTAAAATATAATTATTATGCTAGAGGTGTGTACTTATGGATGATAATGAAACAAAATGATAAGATTTAAGACTCTTGTTTTTTTTTTAAATAGCAATTTAAGTTTCCTTCTATTATAAATTACTGTTTTTCTATTTTTTAATGTATCTTTCCAGATCTTTTATATCAATTTTATTTATCAAATATATTAATAATGTTTTAGTGTTTTTAGGATTAGTTTATATCAATTCTATGTATCATCATTCGTCATTCAATTGTCAGTATTATTAATTTAGACTGTGCAATTGTAGAACTACTCGAATATGGGTTGGATGGATACTCAAGCAGGGGAACCCTCCTCAAATATCTCAAGCAGTGAACTTGGAAAAATGTGTCCTAAAGGAACCCTTTCCATCAGAGAGATAAAAGTACAAACAAGTAAAAGAAGCAAGCTCTGCAAATATGTTTTTGAGAAGAAAAATGATAGATTATTCGAGTATGGTTCATGAGGTATATCTAAAAAGACATATTTTTCTTATTATAATAAAAGAGGAAGTTGTGAATGTCAAAGTTGAGTGAAACAAAAATTATTTTCATCAAATTTTGTTAGGCTTGCTTTTGGGAATAGTTTCTTACAATATTGCTATTAAGATTTTTATTGTGTAGTTTTTAGATTAGGTTTATAAAATTATATTTCATGAGTAGTGATTCATATTAATCAATTAACGATACTTTTGGAAGGTATTTTCAATGTGTCAAATTTTGATATTTTTACAAGAATTAGATTGTGTAATTTTTTAAATTAAAGTCATTGACTCATATTTCATAAATAATAGTTCTCATGAATCCAGCTCTTATAAGATTGAATAGTCTATTTAGGAAGTATTTCTGATAGTATGTCAAATTATGATATTACTATTACCATTAGATTGCATGGCTTTGAAGTCAACCTCGTTGACCCATATTCTTCTCTGTAGATGCTACTATGTGCTAGGGAACTTCTTAGAACTGTTGGTATATTCTTACAACTTGTTACACCTGGGATATTCTTCTCTGTAGATGCTACTATGTGCTGCGGTCCAAACGGGCCCATAAATGTGGTTGAATAGCAATACATTCAAGTGGCAATTACACAAGGGACAGTCACTGTGAGATGTCCTCATGTGTGACTGTCCTTGTCACAAATGAGGACATCTCACAGTGACTGTCCCTTGTGTAATTTCCACTTGAATGAGGACAGTCACTGTAAAGACAACATGATAATGTACACATACAATGAGTGTACATTATCATGTTGTCTTTACAGTGGCTGCCCTCATGTTGTATATTCTTCTCTGTAGATGCTACTATGTGCTAGGGAACTTCTTAGAACTGTTGGTATATTCTTATAACTTGTTACACCTGGGATATTCTTCTCTGTAGATGCTACTGTGTGCTGTGGTCCAAACGGGCCCATAAATGTGGTTGAATAGCAATACATTCAAGTGGCAATTACACAAGGGACAGTCACTGTGAGATGTCCTCATGTGTGACTGTCCTTGTCACAAATGAGGACATCTCACAGTGACTGTCCCTTGTGTAATTGCCACTTGAATGAGGACAGTTACTGTAACGACAACATGATAATGTACATAAGTACCGTGAAGGTAGTTGCAAGTTAGGGTTGTTTCATTGCATACCCGAAACAATGAAGATGTTACGGTCCACAAAATGTTTTTGCTTGAAAGATGACCAAATAAAATTAAACTTCTAAATAACCAAAGCCACTAACAATAAATTCAACACAGATATGTCCTCATTTCTGGGTATTTTAGCTCTGTAACAGCTGAATACCAGATTACATAATAATGACAAAGGAAAAATAAACCCAACATACTCAGAAATTGTAGCTGTGATTTCACGGAGGGAATCTCTCTCGGCACTGTTGAAAATACAAATGACAACGTTTCTCTACATTATCATGTTGCCTTTACAGTGACTGTCCCTTGTGTAATTGCCACTTGAAGGAGGACAGTCACTGTAAAGACAACATGATAATGTACACTTACAGCCCGTGTACATTATCATGTTGTCTTTAGAGTAACTATCCTCATTTGTTGAAGAAGAAAAGCATTAATGTGGCTGAATAGCAATACATTCAAGTGGCAATTACACAAGGGATAGTCACTGTGAGATGTCCTCATTTGTGACTATCCTTACAGTGAGTGTACATTATCATGTTGTCTTTATAGTGACTGTCCTCATTTGTTGAAGGAAAAAAACATTAATGTGGTTCATTAGCAATGTATTCAAGCGGCAATTACACAAGGGATAGTCACTCTGAGATTTCCTCATTTGTGACTATCCTTACAGTGAGTGTACATTATCATGTTGTCTTTATAGTGACTATCCTCATTTGTTGAAGGAAAAAAGCATTAATGTGGTTCAATAGCAATGTATTCAAGCGGAAATTACACAAGGGATAATCACTCTGAGATTTCCTCATTTGTGACTATCCTTATAGTGAGTGTACATTATCATGTTGTCTTTACAGTGACTGTCCTCATTTGTTGAAGGAAAAAAGCATTAATGTGGTTCAATAGCAATGCATTCAAGTGGCAATTACGCAAGGGACAGTACATGCCCATTAAATTTGGTGTTTTGTTATCCAGCATGACAATGGAGACAGCATACTCTGTGTCAATTTTACTGATCAAATTTCCCTCCGCCAGGCAAAGCAACAATCTGGGTATGATAAGGTAAAGTTTTTGCAACAATTTCTTGCTGTTGCTAAGGTTACCATTGTTTATGGTTTCTATTATATAGTTCTATCTATATTGCTATATGGCCTTTTGTTTAGGATTAAGTAGACGAGGGAAAATATTTCTTTTGTGGATTGTAAACAAAACATTGAATTATTTCAGAGAACAGATCTAAATCTATAAGATGCTACGATGGAGCACATGACCATGTACTTGTGAATATTAGGATCCATGTTAATCAAATGATTGCTTTATGTAAATTACTTTTGAGTAAGTAAAAGGCAATACAATTTTTTGAAGTGTGCAAGGATTTTTATGATATACAGGTGTACCAAGAAATGAATCTGTGTTGTTTTGTATCAATATCAAACATCTCTGATATATTTTCATGTTTTTATAATCTATTTTGTAGATGAAAACTATCCAACAGATAAAGATTGGGAACTTCTCCCAGCATCTGTACCTGCATCTCTCTTATATACTACAAGTTGTTTGCCATCAAAAATTGAAGTTCCCTCATGTGACATTGATGGTGAAGTGTTCTTTTCAGAACCATCATCTGTGGTTACCAATGCTCCTATTTTAGGCAATAAGTTTGTTGCATTCCATGAGCCATTGGTCAAGTTTCTTCTACAAGCTTCTGATGCCTCAAAATCCAAGCAGCGCCTACGCATGCCTCATTGTGGTTGATTATCATTCTGTACATGAATTATAATGAGTAATCAGTTTTGGGCCTTGGAATCTTGTATGTAACATGCACAGGCATTTCATGGCTAAATGATTCTATTTTAAAAGCATCAACTTTTCTTACATGATGTTGGATACATAAGTAGAACAAGCGTATATCAAATTGGAAGCAATCAGAACTCCACAATGACATATTATTTAGAGTACTCTTCAGTTTAAGTAATAATGCATATATTGACACTGTAAAGACAACATGATAATGTACACTCACTGTAAGGACAGTCACAAATGAGGACATCTCACAGTGACTATCCCTAGTGTAATTGCCACTTGAATGTATTGCTATTCAGCCACATTAATGCTTTTCTTCTTCAACAAATGAGGATAGTCACTGTAAGGACAACATGATAATGTACACTCACTGTGAGTGTACATTATCATGTTGTCTTTAGAGTGACTATCCTCATTTGTTGAAGAATAAAAGCATTAATGTGGCTGAATAGCAATACATTCAAGTGGCAATTACACAAGGGACAGTCACTCTGAGATGTCCTCATTTGTGACTATCCTTACAGTGAGTGTACATTATCATGTTGTCTTTACAGTGGTTGTCCTCATTTGTTGAAAGAAAAAAGCATTAATGTGGTTCATTAGCAATGTATTAAATAATTTATTTATTTTTATCCACCCACGGGCGTCGCAATTGCGACGGGAGCCCGTCGTAATGCGATGCAGGCACCCATCGCAATTGCTTGGGAGGCCCGTCGCAATTGCGACGGCCCTCCGAAGCCATGGGACGGGGGGGGTGACGCCCATGCCACTAACAAATCTTAGCGACATTGCGACGGGAGGGCATCACAATGGCGACGGCTACCCATAGACGTCACAATTTGTGACTAAAAAATAGCGACGTCTATGGGTGTTGCTATTGCGACACATAGCCGTCACAATTGTGACACATAGCCATCGCAAAATGCCCCCAAATGTATTAGTGTGTGATAATCTGTATATACAGGCAGCAAAACCAAGGATTTTACATGTGAAACCTTTTCCCTATGAGGTAAATATTGATGAAACCAAGAATATTATTGAAGCCCTAATTAATCAACCTGTTAATCCAAAGGCACCATATTTTGGGAAATATGAAGAAGCTAAGGAGAGAATTGAGCTTAGTATAAAGCTTCCACAGGCGGTTAACAAAGGAAGAAAGAGGATGGCCAAAATACAAGCTAGCACACCTCTAATGTCAACCGAGGAAAAAGGAGAGGACTTTGAAGAAGAAGAAGAGAAAAAGGATGTGGAGGAAGAAGAACAACTACCAGCAAAGAAGAAAGGAAAATTATTTATCACCAAGGCACCCAAGCAACCCTCTGCAGTATTTACAAGAAGGAGTGCAAGAGGCAAGGCAGGCAAAGACAGTGAAGAAATACTATTCAAAAGGCCTCCTCCTTCATTAAAAGAAAAGATCAAGGATATGAAAGAAGGATCTGGAATTGCAAACTTCAAATCTCTAAGATATGAAATCAGATCTGAGGAAGAGCAGCAGGAAATTAAAGATGCTGTTATCAAGAAAATAGGAAGATGGAAATACTCACCTGAAGAGATAGCTTCTCAAATCCTAGGAACTCTGCTGAACAAAATTAAGTTGAGATGGTCCAATGCAAGACAAACTGTCAAGGACATCTATGCTCAAACCTTGAGGTAATTAATGCCAAGTTTGAAAAATGCTGAAATTAATAAGGCATTGATAGATAATGAAAATAAGATGACACTCAAATTTAACAGTTGTTTGATTTTGATCAAAGATATTGAGTCAGTTGTGAAGAGTGCCACTGCCACATGGAAAAACATCTATAATCTTCACAAACTGAGTGTCAAAACTATGATAATCAAGGATATTGATGATGACAGTGATGAACATGAAGAAGATACTGAGGTAGACAAGCAAAGTGATGAGGAAGATAATATTGTTTGGATAGCTGCAAAAGTCATTGCCTCACTTCCTCACTCTCCAGTAAAAGTTGCTACACCTAGCATGGAGATAACTTCAAGTATGATTATGACAACTTCCACAGATACATCAAATGTCAAATCATCACTACCACAACTCAATGAATCATCGACAGAAATGACTACCACCTCTTTTACTGAGTTGCAGTCTCCTATATCTACTTCAGTACCTACTTTCATATCAAGTTTTCCAGCAGTAAGTACCTCAGTTTTGGATACTTTAGTAAGTATTTCAATTTTTTATTCTACAATTGTGAATACTTTAGTTTTGAGCCCTTCAAGTATTCCAGTCGGTAGTTTATCATTTTTCACAGCTAGTCCTACAATGTCTACAATAACTTCTACAAAGGCATTAAGTGCAATAACGATTGATCCTAAGGCTCAACCGAGTACAAGATTTTTGAGTAAGAATGTAGAAGGGGATATAGACTTAGATGAGGAGATAGAGATTTAAAACTAGACTTTGCAAATCTTTCAGCAGACCAAATGCAAAACATTGGTGAACTCCTCCAAAAGAAAGCAAAGCAGAAGAAACTAAAAGAAGGGACAAGGAATATAAAATTATTGAAGATGCAAAGGATATTTTGTCAGAAGCATTAGGTATTAAAGTTGATTCCTCTCAACATATTTTGTTACAGTTAGCTGAGGTAGTAAACAAGTTCCATGAGGATTCCTCTGCGTCAGAAAATATTATTGAGAAAGCTGAGAAGAAGTTTGACAATAAAGTGCTTGAGCATGTTGCTCAGCAAATAGCTATTAATCAGGTAGAATTATCTTTAGTTTTGATAGATATTGAGTCCTCCTATTCCAATGTTACCTCACTTGTTTCTAAGCTATGTAATGTTGCCGAGTTCACTAAGTGAAGGAAAAATTGAATAAGATTGATGAGGATCTGAAGGACAATGTACAGAGGTTGCAACTTGAACCTAGTTCAAGCTCTGCACATCATATGAAAATCACATTCCTATCAAATAAGCAGTCAGAATTATTAAAAGAAGATACAAAGATCTGGTCAACACTGCTAGATATTTAGAACATGATCCTTCCCATCATGGACATAATGCAAAAGCACATTGTTCACTCAAAAGAATTACTCCATGACAATCAATTTTCCATTGTAGATCACATGATTGAACTCTCTATAGAAGTCCAAATTGCACTCCAAACATGCAAGATTCTACAAGAGAACTAGGACAGAACTCTGGCACTAATTATAAAGGTACATTCTGATTTTTTTTCACATTTTAGATTCTCCCTGTAAAATACTTGTATATACACCTTTGGCATTATTGTCAAAAAGGGGGAGAAAATGTATAGGAGAAAGTGTATAAGATTAAGGTGTGTAATATGAAAGGGGGAGAAAAGTACTCTATATAAGGGAGTCATGAAATATATAAACAGTAGTTTGATAAAGATAAATTTTGAAAAATAAAAAAAAAGATTCAGCATGATTCTTGTATATAAGTTTTGGCTATAAGTGTTTTTATCACTAATGCCAAAGGGGGAGATTGTTGGCATTAAGCATGATTTTCATTAGTGACAACACTTATTCTGAACAGTGCATACCGAGTAGAATAGTACATACCGAGCATAACAGTACATACCGAGCAGAATAGAGCATACCGAGCAGAACAGTACATACCAAGCAGAATAGAGCTTACCGAGCTGAGCAGAGCTTACCGAGTAGAGCAAAGCTTACCAAGAAGAATAGAGCTTACTGAGTAGAATAGTGCATACCGAGCTCGCAAAGTTTCACAGTGTTTACCGAGTGTTGCACGATTAAAAAGGAATTTTAGTTTCTACCGAGTAACACTTTATCTACCGAGTCTCCAGTGTTTACCAAGTTTGAAACTACAATCGAGTGGTTAGTATGGACTGAGTTTCCACTTCTACTGAGTGCATGATGATGCCGAGTAATGCAGTAGACGCCAAGTATCAGAAAGTCACCGAGTTAGTTTGCAGTAACCATGTAACTATATTTGGGCTGACTCAATAATATTTATGTTTACTTGTTTAAGAGTCGACTTTGTAATTGTTTTGGAATTGACTTAGATTGATATATAAACAATGTTTTATGTCATATCCAAGTATGATTAAATAGAGAAGTATGAAAAAGAGAGAAAGGCAGAGATAAGCAAATTACAAAAGGCTACAACAATATAAGAAGTAGCAAAGATCTATCTATCACAGAAGGTGATCAGTACATCAGAGAATCTCAATCAGCAAGTAAAGTTGCAAGTAAGAGATCTACTGTTTCATCCTAACAGGTGAATCAGCTTGAAATCCTTTAACCGAGTAGACTTAACAGTCTTTGTAAAAATCTCTTAACCGAGTGCATACTTCATTGTATGTTTGTAAAACCTCTAACAAGGTGGACCTAGCAGTCCTTATTGCTCCTAACAGGGAAGATCATCAGAAGTGATCATTGTAAGCCTTAACTGGCAAACTTTATACTGTAGTATTGAAGTTTTGTGGGTATCATCCCCACCCTAGTTTTACTTTCTACTTGGAAGGTTTCTGGGTCACCAAATCTCTGTGTTCTAAGTGTTATGAATGTTTTATTCTTTCTTTTACTCATGCATGCAGTCAAATTATCAATCTAATATTATTAAGATCTGAATTTGTTAAAAGTTTTGAAGTTACTGATTCACCCCTCCCCTCTCAGTAACCTAGATAGTCTTGAATATTTCCAACAAGTTAAAAGTTTGAAATTTTGATAGTTTGATGTTAGATAATCAGTTAAGTTGAATACTAGATTTCTGTGATGATTGAAGGTTGATTATGCAAGTAGTTAATAATATGAATGATCTCAAATTTTGATCCTGAAAAAAAGGATTCTACTTGCTGTTTCGTTGGAGGAAGCTTCGTATGACATTCAGCTCTTGTTAGATTTGAAGAGACAAGTAGAGAATTGTTTAAGCATTGAATTTCATTTAGCCATTGTGAGATCATGCAAACATGCAAAAATGTAAAGAAACATGCAGGATGAAATGCAACCTAGGACCTAGGACCTAGTCACTGATCATATGTCGATTTGTTATCATCATTGAACTTTTAGGTAACCAGATAAATCAATACAATGCCCTACTAGCTATGAAACCATAGACATATGAATATCAATTTGTATGTGCAAGAATCAATACAACACCCATTGGTCAACAACCATGGATATATGAATATTGATTTTATTTTCAAAATGTTGGATTAGATATAAGCACCAAGGCATAAGCGCCAGGATGACCTAAATATCATGTCCATTTTGATATAGCAATTTGTATAAGCATCAAAACATAAACATTGTGATGACCTGAATATGCCTTGCGTACAAACACATCAAGTACTCAAGAGATCATTCTAAATCCAATGTGAATTACCCGTAGTGACCCTTTAGCATTCACATCCTTAGGTAAGATCATGTTTCACAGTAAGAGAAAGAACTCACTCAAAAGATAATAGTTAGATCAAACTTCCTTGAATTTTCTAGGTATTAATGGTCGAGGTACGCATGGCCATCCAATTTGAGATAGAGGCTCTTATAGTCAGACACCATTTCAATCCAAAATTTCCAAAGTTGTTAGATTTTCACATACAAGAAGAAAATAAAGAAAAGATTATGCCCCCAGTCATCACTCTCTAAATCCTATAAAGGACATCATCGAAGAGCTCGAAGGGACACAATATGCAAAAATCTCAATGCGAATCAGTAAGCATACAAGGAGATAAAAGCATGTAAAGCACAGATTGTTTTTAGTTTGGTTTTGATTGTTGTTGTAGATGCAAAATCCTTTCTGGAGATGAGACAGACTTGACTGACTCAAATGAAGCTTCAAAGGACTCTGACTGGATATGATACATCTAAGATATACTAGAGGCCATAGGATATGACTGTGATTGCCCCCAAGTGTTAAGCATTGATAGGATACAGACGCTTGAGCTAAGTGGTGTACAGACTGACTTATTGAAAATTGGAAATGCAGAAACAAACCGGGAGATATTTACAAACTAAAGCAAAATTGAAAGCTGGGAAAGACCAAGATTGCGCTGATAGATGGAGTATTTTGAAACAAGTGGCACTCGTTTGCCAGGTTTTCACCATCTTGGCAGAGATTCTATTTTTGCTACCAAGGTGCATGTTTCCAGGTCTTCACGAAGGCACTTTTTCTTTTTCTCATTTTTATTTTTTTTCATTTATTTTTTTTTGTACTTTTGATATTTTTTTATTTTTTTGTGAATCATCAAGGCACCTATTGCTAGGTTTTCACCAAGATGTTCATTTTTTTAGGACTTTTTCTAATTTTTCTAATTTATTTTTTTCAAGATATTTTACCATAGACTGAATGCCTTAGGCATAGAATTTCTTCAGATGGAGAACGTTGATTGGTTCTTGGAGTTGTTCTCCTTCAGCCATTGAGAGTTGATAGACACCAAAGCCAAAAGTAGTAGTAATTACAAAGGGACCCAGCCAATTGGATTCAAACTTCCCCTTGCATTCTTGATGGGATTGATTTTTAGGATTTTCTCTCAAGACTAGATCACCAACCTGAAATTCTCTATGTCTGACTTTCTTGTTGTAGCCTCTAGACATTCTCTTATGATATACTCTAAGATGATCATACACTACTTGTCTGTGCTCATCTAGTAGTTCAAGTTCTTGCAACCTAGACACTCTGTAGTCATCATCAGTTACTAGACCATGCATTCTGATTCTTAGTGATGAGATTTCGACCTCAATAGGTAGTACCGCTTCAGACCCATAAACTAAAGTGAAAGGTGTAGCCCCTATAGGTGTTCTAATACTAGTTCTAATACTTGTTCTGATACTTGGTATACCTGATAGCATCTTTTTCCATTGCAAACTCCCAAGCAAGATCATATCGTGTAGTCCCAATGTCTAGCAAGGTGGAGAATAAGAGGGATTGGCAAGCTGGTGGAAGAGATGGAAGACAAGAGAATGAAGGAGAATGAAGGGAAGAAATCCTCATGGGAAAACTCCTCAAGAATACCCAAGCTAGGGAAAAATTGTCATGTAAAGCACATTTGGTCAAGTAATAAAAGGCTAGCATAGGATAAATCACAAAAGCGTAGTGCCAAACAAGGAAAAGATGTAGTCCAAAAGAGTAGACATGTCAAGAGGCTTCATAGCACTGTGTTTTACTGTTTCTTTCTTTTTTTATTAGATCAAGACCAAAGGGGAAATGATAGCGAAAGACTAGAATGAATGGAGGAAAATAAATATGAAGGCTAAACAGGAAGGGAATGAAAACAAGATCATCGTAAGATAGCTCACAAAATAGCCAAATGTTCGTGTATAGATCAACATTGTTAAGATCAAAGAGAGAAGATGGAATGGATGAAATATGTAGAAGAACTATGCATGATGTCTGATTGCCAAGTTTTTATCATGGTACTTATCCAAGGTGCCACAAGGGAATGGTTTTCACCATAGGATGAATTTATTTCTCTTTACTTTTGCTACCAAGGTGCCTGTTTCCAAGTTTTCACCAAGGCACATTTTCAATTTTTCTTTTTATTTTTTCTTTTTTTTTGGAAGAAGGCAAGCTTTTTAGATAATGCTCCTTGAAAAGATAAACCATGATATGCCAAGGATTCAAAATGATACGCTAAAAGATGCTAATAGGAAAAAGAAGATGGAAGAGGAAAATGGAGGATAAGGTTTTATGTAAAGCAAGTGAGGTTGGAAGATAGGAGGAATAGGCAAATGAGAAAAAAGGATAGAAGGTAGAAGGATAATGAATGGAAGGATTGTGAAAGGGTAGATGGAAAGGAAGGCAAGCTCAACATCAACACATACCTTGAAGGGTGGTGAGAGGATGGAGGAATCGTGAATGGAGGAATACATGAAGGAATATGGTGAATGGATAGTAGAGGTTGTGGTTTAGGCACATGGAATGGAAGGATGTTTCTGGAGGAAGATGAAGTGGAAGTTTTTGGAAGCTTGAATGTCAATTTCACTTTTTGCTCAACACCGGACTCTTTCAAGAGAGACTTTGAAATCCATATAGCTGTAGGCTTTTTATTTCCTTTTGATGATCTAGAGAGAATACCTTCAATGATGGATTTTGGAACCCATACTTGTCTTGTATTTTTTTTCTTAGATATCTCTTTTGACTTTATGTTTCTGTGTTGATTAGAGGAGACACGGTGATCTTCTTTTTTTGATAGATTCTTGTATTGCTTCTTTTTCTTGTATTGAACATTTAAGTTACTTCCAAAAGACTTGGGACTTGTGGAAGAAGGAGGATATGACTGGTTTAAATGGGTGGGTGGATGAAAAGGATTCAAGGGTGTGCATCTATGTTGATCTTGAGGAAAGATTGAAGATGGAGGGATGTAAGGACCCAAGATGGATGGAAAATTAGGAGAGTTAGGAGGGGAAAGTGAAGGGACATAAGGACCCAAGATGGAAGGCAAACGTGAAGCTCTTAGTAGTGGTGGAAGAGGTCCCAAGATGGAAGTGGTAGATGCAAAAGGATAATTAACAAGTTCATCAACATTTATATGACAACCAAGGACATCAACATCTTTAGAGTGAGCATTAGAATTTTCAATAGAATCATGGACATCTTGAATATGAGCACCTTCTTTGATAGGATTGTTCACAGCTTGCAAAGACTTAGGAAGAGTAGAAAGTGGAAATGAACATGCAGTGGTAGAATAAGAAGATGGAAGACTTTGATCTTGACAAGGATCTTTGGATAGCATAAGTGCATAATTTTTCTCTTGATTTTTAATAGGTTTAACATTGGAAGTAACAACACCATTTTTAACAACCTTAAAGGAAGTATCATCTTTGGAAAGTGCAAGTGTAGTAAGGTTATTTTGATTGTCAATAAGCTCAACGGCGTAAGTAGTAACTTGATCTTGCTTAGGAGAAGACTTAAGACATGGTGGAATGCATGAAAAGGATGTGCAGGATCAAAAGAACCCTAAAGCAGATATGAGACATCGTGAAAAGGAGTGGATGACATGGAGGGTTCTTGATCTTGATCTTTCTTTATGTTCTTTTATTTATCATTTCTGGAGTCCTCTTGACATGGAGCCACTTCTAAGGACAAGGAAGCATGTTGGGATTGTATGGAAGACTTTGGAAGAGATGGTGGAGGACTAGCTAAAGTAGGAATTATAACATATGAAGGCTTAGGCTCTTTAGGTTTAGCATTATTGAAAGTATTGGTAGCCAAGTGAAGGTTAGCTTGAGTTTCTTCAAGGGGTAGCCCTTGAGGATAACTACAGGGAATCATATGAAAAGTATCAGGACTTTCATTGGATGAAAGATTTGTGAAATATTTGGAAGACTCAAAAGCTTTAGGAAGTGTATGGTTATTGGAGGGAGTAGGGGATGGAAGGGAACCATCACAAGACAAAGGTTCAGCATTAACATGATCTTTCTTAAGAGTGTAATCTTTATTTTTAGCATGAGAGTTCTTAGAGGAGAGATCCTTGTAGTATTGATGCTTCAAGCTAGCACAATGCATTTTATAGTCCTCAGCAATAGTAGATGGATCATAATCAAGGTATTTTTCACAAAAATCATCAAAGTATTTTTCAAAATTAGAATCATATGGATCACCATCACGATCTATCCAATGTGAGATCCCATTTTCAGTAAGCAGGAACACACGACGAGGAGGACTCTTAGGAATAGAGGTGTCATAGGTATCATTATATTGTCCATCATCATAGTCGTCATAGTCTCCAAAGATGGATGTGTCACTCTCCGTGGAAGAGGTATCATAAGGATTGTCACACTACTCACATTCTATCTGGGGGCATAGAGCTTCCATGGAGAACTCTTTACATTCCTTTTCTTTCTTAAGATTGTTAAGTTCAACTTGCATAGCATGCATCTATTTCATCATAGCTATGATTAGAATTTCTTCCTCATGTGTACTGATTCTTTGAGACATGTGTACTGATTCTCAATAGCTACTGCTTTGTTGTTGACACAGTGATTTGTTCGACAGATTCTAAAAATAGGCTTAAAAAGATAAGTATTTGGCAATTTTGGCAACTTTCTGACAACTTTTCAAAACTTTCCCAAATGACACTTTGCAAACTCGTATGACAGTGGGTATGCTATGAAATGACAGTTGAAAAGCTTGTACGACAATTGCAAAACTCGCACGATAGTTGCTAGTAGGATTTAACTTTTTGAATTTAACTGGCATAAAGACTCGTACGACACTGGGTTCTTTACCATACGACAGTTGGGCAGTAATGAAATGACATTTGATAGAAACTCGTATGACTTTCTGACCTTCTGAGATGACTTTTGACTCCAGAAAAGAATTTCACTTTAAATTTTACAAATTTTGAGTTTTCAGATTCGGATTGTTTGCAAATTGTACTGTCCAAATTTGAGGATTGTAATAGATTTGTTCATTTTCAGTAACTAGATAGATAAACAAGCACACAAAATAGCAAGCAAGTGATTTCAAGCATGTCTAAAAACAATGAACAAGGGAAAAAGCAACCTTGCACATGAACAATCAAGTGACTTATTCATTCTAATCCTTAGAAGCGCTAATTGTGTATGCTCCAAAAATGTTTTGCAATAATGCACATATACCCTAGAAAATAAAAATTTGGCCTCGCTAGGGTTTTTAGTAATGGTTTGACTCTGCAACTTTTATGATCCAAAGGGATGAACTCCAATCGTAGCACACCAGGGTTTTGACATAGTTCAAGAATTTAATCAATCAGGAGCTGCTAGGGAGATCTAACAACCCAACAATGAACCACACCTGTGAAGATTTCTTCCATAAGGATATTTATATAGCTGTTGTTACTACCACGTCTGAAATGGCTATTACCGCTTGAGGTTCCATCAATGCATTTTACCTTATGAAGGGAGTGTCTACTATGGTTAACCCTCTCTAAAGATGACTCATAGTATTGTACCACAAGGGGACTTGGCTCCAGATCCAAGGTTTTTGACACCTTTTCACTTTTAACCCAAACAAAGTAGACAGATAAATTTGACACGCTAAGACAAAGTTTTGCTTCACCAAGGTCTATGATTTCAACTCCACGTGATCTATCAACCTCTCTGGGGAGAGAATGTATTGATCAATAAGAGAAGGTGCACTAACCAATTTTGATTCACCAAAGCTCGTGATGTCAACCCTACGTGATCTATCAACCTCTCCTGGGAGAGAATGTATCGATCAATAAGAGAAGACGCACTAACCGAGTTGAATGTGAAATGCACTAAGTATCCTCCCTACCTACAAGGATTCTATCATCAAGAAGGATTTCACTGGGAATCCAATCTCTCAAAAATCACGAATAGTGTTCATAGGGCCTAATTACTATGTGAGCACAGATGTATGTTTCCAAAAAGCAAATCTACCAAAAGTACCCAAAAAGTAGAAAGAGGAACACTTAACACTTAGAAAAAATATGAGATGAGTCCACAAGGTGGAACACTTAACACCTCACACAAGCTAAAAATGAGTCCCCAACTTAGAAAACAAGTGAGTTCCTAAAAGCATAAATGGGATGCCAAGTGGAACACTTAATGCTTCTGTCATGTTGACCCCTCCCCTTTAATGTGGTGTTGACCTTGCAACCACGGGGTGGAATGAGGGGTCAGTGGATTAGCGAGTCCAATAATCCAAGATAGCAATCAAGATCAATCACAAGTATCTAAGACTACTTAATGAATCCTTAAGGGGTCACCACCTAGTATCAATTATGCAAGTGTGTAGAAATAGACAAAAGCATGAAAAGATGCACACAAGCCAGACACATAAGAGATTTATTTTAAGTCCAAATTAAAATATTATTAGATGAAGGAGAATATTTGGGATCCTCACAACACACTTAGTAGATTTTACCTAATTTTTAGCAATTCTTGTTGAGCTTTTCCATGCAAGCAAGTGACGAACTCTCCAACAAGCAAACAAGATATGCAACATATATTCAACTTATGAAAACCATAAGGTTAGCTCTAAAAATCAATTATTATCAAAAATAATAACCAGAAATTAACCAAAATGCCAACTCATATCATTCATTGAACCATGTAAAAAAAATAAGTGCATACCCATCACAAAATTTTATTTTTTTTGTTGCATTTGACCTAGTCAACAAGATCTGATTTTTTTTTTATGATTTTGGCCACAAAAATAGAAATTCAAAATAGATACCACTACTAAAAAATGGAGAGATTTCCAAAAATGTAAATTTTTTTTAAAAATCTCTTCATTTGTGCCCTAGAGACCCGTTTTATCAAAATAGACTAATTTTTGTAAATTGACTATTTGAGCTATTATATTGTGTCCAAATTTAAAATACAAAGAATGGACCCCCTATATAATTTAAAGAGATTTCTAAAAATATAAAAATTTCTAAAAAATATGCTGATTTGTGTCAGATATTGATTTTGTCCATAATTTCAAGAAAAAATTATTAAAAATTCAAAACATCTCAGAAAATTTTAAATTTTTTATTGTATCTTCCCTGATATGTTTCCAATTTACAAAAAAAAATTTAGATAAAAAATCCAAGCCGTTTGGGACATAAAATTAAATCTTTGAAACTTTAGGGTTTTAGCTCCCCCAAAAAATCAAAACTAGCATGTAAAGGTGGGTTGCCCCACGGTGGGTGCTAGAAATGTGTGTGTGAAAATTGTACCTAATCTATAGACACAACACTTCAGTAAAACATTAGAGGTTAGCTATAATCAAAATCATGCAAAATTGAAATCTAATCTAACCAAGCGATTTACTGCCTTCTAATAGGTGTGAAATTGATGTTCTCATATTACAATCAAGATCAGTGACCTAGACGACACCTAAATGAAGGATTTGAATGCAATTGATCTAGATATGAAATTGAATGCAAATTAAGCTATTTTTTTAGATTTTATGATGCAATAAGAATGATAAACTGATATGAAATTGATCTATATGAAAAACTGATATGCAATGCTAATCTAGAAATAATATGATATGAATGTAAATGAAATTGATCTCACGAAAGCTCGAATTCTCAAATTGATCTTCCAAGCTCCAATTGTGCAAATTCTCCAAATCTAATGTGCTATGATTCCTGTAGAGTAAGTTTGCAATTCACGAGATATGAGAGAGATTTGATGCAAATTTGAGAGATGAATTATGAAGAGCTGAGCCTTGATTTTATAGAAATCTAGGGCTTTGGGGATGCATGAATAAAAGCCATAAATCACTTAGCTAAACTCAACTTGATTTTTGAGTTATCTGATCATGAAAGATAGTTAATTCTCAAAATTATGCAAAAACAACTGTTTAACTCAAATTAGAGTTTAGATCAGCTTTTTGAACTCCAAAAGGATGTTGAGTTCCAAAAAGTCAACACTTTGCATTGATTTTCTGATTTGGAGTTTAACTGTTTCTTTTGAATGTGCATAATAATTAAGAATTAAATAAATAATTAAATGATTTACTCTCAACTTAACTGATTTTTGAAAATAAATAATTTATTTATGGGTTAATCAATCATTTAATCAAACTTTTATTAAAAACTATATTATTAAATAATGACAACATGCTTTAATTAATTAAATAAGAATTTAATCAATTATTCATAGGATATTGGATTTATTGTCAAAATTAAATAATATAATTAATAATAGATAGAATTAAATTTAATTAAACAATTAAGTGGCAAATATTAAATCTAATTAATTAAATATGAAAATATTCAATTAATCAAACTTTAGGATAAATGTGATTTATCACCAAATAATCATTAAATTAAAGGTAATTAAGATAATTAAGAATATTGCTAGGAATATTCCCTGATGCAGAATTTAAGATAATCAATTAGATTCGATGATGTGCAGATGTGCCTTGGGTTAGGACTTCTATGTCGATTTCATTCAATTTGAGGATGTAGGAGGTTAATGAACATATAGCCCATTTTTTGGGTATTACAATGCCTATGGATTATTGTCATATTTTTTTGAGTAGACCTTGGCAATATGATAGACATGCTATATATGATGGGAGACTACATAATTATACTATTGTGGCTGATGGAAAGAAACAAATCTTGTTACCATTGATGGAAGAACTTGTTAGTAATGTTTGCACATCTCTGAAATTTTATTTGATGGACGAAAGAAATTTTGTTAACTCTTTGAAGATGAATGATGTATGTTTTGTTGTGATCCCTAACAAACCGAGTAAGAAAATAGAGGATAATGTCCTTAAGGAGATTGATAAGTTACTCACCAAGTATAGTGGTATCCTTTCTGATAATGTACCTGATGGTTTTCCACTGAAAAGAAGCATTGATCATTGTATGGATCTAATCCCTGGAGCTAGTTTACCAAATAAGGCACCTCATCGGTTGACACCTACCGAGAATCAGGAATTGAACCAACAGATTCAAGAGTGGTTGGAGAAAGGTTTGATCAAAGAAAGTTTGAGCCCTTGTGCAGTACCTATTGTATTTGCACCGAAAAGGAATGGAGAATGTGTATTGATTCCAGAGAAATCAATAAGATAACAGTGAAGGATAGGTTTCCTATACCGAGAATGGATGACATAATGGACAACTTGACTGGAGCAAAGTAATTTACAAAGATTGATTTGAAAAGTGGTTATCATCAGATTATAATCAGAGAAGGTGATGAATGGAAGACTTCTTTAAAGACAAAAGAAGGTTTGTATGAGTGGTTGGTTATGCCTTTTGGTTTAACTAATGCACCGAGTACCTTTATGAGGTTGATGCATGAAGTTTTGAATAAATTCTTGGGTAAGTTTGTGATTGTATATCTTGATGACATTCTAATATTCAGTAAGACTAGAGAAAAACATGTGTTGCATGTTAGACAAGTTTTGCAGAGATTGAAAGAAGAAAAGTTGTTGATAAATCTGAAAAAGTGTTCATTCATGAAAGAGGAAATTGTGTATTTGGGATTTTTTATTTCAGCTTATGGTTTGAACATGGATCCTAAAAAGGTTGAAGCTATTTTGAATTGGCCTACACCTATGAATGCTAGTGAGGTAAGATCATTTCATGGTTTGGCAAGTTTTTAACAAAAGTTCATAAGGAATTTCAGTTCAATATGTAATGCTATGACTGAGACTATGAGAGGAGACAAAAGATAATTCAAGTAGACACATGGAGCTAACAAAATTTTTGAGATTCTGAAGTAGAAGGTTGTTGAATTACCTATTTTGGCATTACCTAATTTTAGTAAGGTATTTCAAGTGGAATGTGATAGTGAAAATGCAATTGGAACTGTGTTGAGTCAAGAAGGTAAACCTGTTGCTTTCTTTAGTGAAAAGTTGAATGATGCTAGCAAGAAATATTTTATGTATGATCAAGAACTCTATGCTATTGTTCAAGCACTAAAGAAATGGAGACATTATTTGATACTGAGTGAATTTGTGTTGTATACCGATCATAAGGCTTTACAATATTTGGGTAGTCAGAATAAGTTGAATTAGAGACATATGAAATGGGTTGAGTATTTGCAGAGTTACATATTTGTGATAAAGCATAAGAGTGGAGTCACTAACTGAGTTGTTGATGCATTGAGTAGAAGAAGATCTTTGATGACCGAGATGAAAATTGAAGTTCTTAGTTTTGATGAGATGAGAGATTCTTATGAGTTTGACCCTGATTTTTCTAAGCCATGCAGAAAGTGTAGAGAACCTATTCAAGATCAACAAGATACTAAATGGGATGAATATTTTATTCAAGAAGGTATGTTGTTTAAAGGTATTCAGTTGTGTATACCAAGAGGAATAATGAGAACTAATCTGATAAAGGAGAAACATAGTAATGGTTTGGCTGGACATTTTGGTATTGATAAAAAATAGAATTTGCTTAAGGAGAAGTACTTTTGGTCGTAGTTGTATAAAGATATTCAGAAATTTGTGAAAAGTTGTGGTATTTGTCAAGTTGCAAAAGGAGTAAGTCAGAATACTAGATTGTTTATACCAATTGTTGTTCCTAAGAAACCTTGGATTGACATCAGTATGGGATTTGTTCTTGGCTTATCGAAGACAGTAAGAGATAATGATTCTATATTTTTTTTTGTGGATAGATTTTCTAAGATGGCACATTTTATACCTTGTAGAAAGACATCAAATGTAGTACATATAGCAGATCTTTTCTTTAAGGAAATTGTTAGATTGCGTGGATTACCGAGGAGTATTATCTCTGACTGAGACAGTAAATTTGTTGGATACTTTTGGAAGACCTTTTGGAAGAAATTGGGCACTGATTTGAAATATAGTTCTAAATTTCACCCATAAACCAATGGTCAGACTGAAGTTATGAAGAGAAGTTTGGGAAATATTTTGAGATGTTTAGCTAGAGACACACTGAGTAATTGGGATTCTGTATTGGCACAAGCAGATTTTGCATACAATAATTTAGTAAATAGGAGTACTGGAAAGACACCATTTGAGATTGTGAATGGCACACAACTGAGAGGAATATCTGATTTAAGAGACATTACTGATGAGAATAAGAAAAGTGTTGGAGTAAAATTTGCTAAGTACATGAAGACATTGCGTGAAGATGTGAAGCTGAAGCTGGAAGACAATAATAAAAAATACAAAGACAGAGCTGATAGATCAAGGAGACATAAAACTTTTGATGTTGGTGATGAAGTGATGGTTCATTTGAAGAAAGGCCGATTTCCTATTGGAACATATGGGAAGCTGAAGATGAAGAAGTTTGGACCTTGCAAGATTTTGAAGAAATTTGATAGTGGAAATGCATATGAAATTGAGTTACTTGATGACATGGACATATCACCAATTTTCAACATTGCTGATTTGTATGAGTATCATGAACCTAATGAAGAAGTGACAGTACCAACATAATATCCTAGGAAGCAAAATGAAGAAATTGAATAGATTTTGAAGGAAAGAGTTGGCAAAAATACAAGAGGAAAATAGTATATGGAATATTTGGTAAAGTGGAAGAATAGACCGATGGAAGATAGTTCATGGATTTCACAGTCTAATTTGGATGTATCTTGGACCAGACCTACCAAATGATTTAGAGAATCATTTCAAAATAACCCTAGGTGTCTGATGCAGGAGCATCTTGGGTCCTTGTCAATCCTGTGTCACCAAAAATAATTTAGAGTTTGTCTATGTTGCTCGGTTCCTGCTTTGACTAACTTGGTCAATTTCTTTTGGTTACCGAGTGTGGTTAGTTTTCTCCTAGGTGATCAGTTAGTTTCACTGGCGCTCAACGTTGCTTGTCTGTTTCTCGGTTATCTTTCTCACCGATGGGTTTAGTTTTAGTTTTTGTTGTGGCTGACTTGTGCATTTATTTTGGGTCATGGATTTAATGTTGGAATCCATCATTGGGAGGTGTGTGTTCCCAGATCTAATTGTTCCTTCCGTTGATTGTGGATTTGAAGGCTGACTCAGTTTGGTAAACTCTTGTATAAATGTAGTTGTTTGGTTGTAGTTGGGAGGCAGTAGTTTTTTATAGGATTTTGGTGGAAGATAGAGTTATATATTTTGATAGATCCTCGCATGTTGGAGGAATTCTATATTTTATTGTAATATATGGCCCTAATTGAGAAGGCCTTGTAGCCTAGCATGTATAATTCTATTTGATGAAATTTATGAAAGATCTGGCATTCTCTCTCTCACTGTTGTTGTTTGTTTGCTTCCGCATGTGTTGAGCAGGATTGGATCATTAGGGTGTGCCATTGTTTGGCCCCTCTTGCTCCCTACCTTGCATAAAAAATCCTATCAAAAAAATGTTAGAAGTTGAAACCATTTTGGATTTGGAATCTTGCGACCTGCAACTCTAGGCTCTAGGAAAATGTCAAATTGAGACCCAATTTGATCTTGTCCTAGAAACATAAAAAAATTTGAATTTTGTAAAGGAAAAGTCCCTGGTTCTGAAAATCTAGATCTACAACTTCATCACCTATTCCTACATATAAGAAAGAAGGAGAATTGTTATGGAGAGAGGCTTTCCTCACTTGATGCCATATATAGGAATTAGCCATTAAATGAAATATATTTAAATAAAGGAATGATGACATTTAGCAGAGATTAGATCTAAGAAATAGAGTATATCAGACCATGTAGATGCAATTATACGTAGAATGTGCTCAAGAATGTTAAAGCAATAGTTTTGACTCAACACAAAAACCAAAAGGAAATCATGGAAGACAAAACCTCATGAAGTAGATGTTGTATTCCCCACCAATATTGATTTGAGGAAGAATAAAACTTGATGGATGGATGTAGATCTCCCTCCTTGATTGAAAACCCCTTTCCTTGAACTCCAATGGGGAAAAGATAAATATTTATGGAAGGAAGACTTCAATGCTTGAAAGATGCCTTCAATGGATACTTGAATGTCTTAAGTGCAAAATAATTCACTTGACAATACTTGCATGGAGATGAAATAACTTTCACAATGATGGATAGTGTATGTGAAAAATGAGAGGAAGAAGTCTCCTTTTATGCACATTGCAGGGATCAGATTCACAAAGCCAAACTAGATTAAATACCCTAAAGGAAACACCCTTGCATTTGGCCTAGAGCCACAAAAAATTAATTCCTTGGGGACAAGGCAGACTTTGACCTATTTCCTAGGACAAGGCTGATTTCAGTCTAGTCTCAGGAAGGATAATTTTTTAAAATGGCTCAAGGTTTTGGAAGTGTGGAGGGTTTAATCAAGTGGGAAATTAGTGCAAATCCCAAAAGCTAACAATGTATGAAAGGGAACTAGGTGATAAATGAATGTAATTGGATGGATAAATGAGAAATTATGTATAGAAATTAAAGCCAACCTTGAGTTTAAACAATAAGGACCTTAATTTAAATTATGTATACAATTAGGTGCAATGTGAGGTTCTACCATAATGAACACACTAAAGTGGGATAAAATTGGTCCCAAAATGAATGCAAAGTAAATGCTTACTTGTTAGGATGGTACATTTAGCCCCCACTTTAGCAGGAGTATGATATAAGCTCATGCTCACAATAAAGGAAGAAAAAGAAGAAATGATCATGGTGAATTGAAAAGAGATAAGAAAACACAAAGTTTAAGGAAGAAATCTCCCAAACCAAGGATATTAACTCCTCATCCATGCACAAGGGCATGAAAACAAAGAAAAAAGAAAAAGAGAAAGAAAAGACACAAAACAAAAAAAATGGGTTAGTACTAAAACAAAACTCCAAATCAAGTAGTGGAAGAGGCCTCGACCAGAAATGTCTCATCCACTAAGATCAGTATAGAAAGCTATTTCAAGTACACAAGTGATCACATCATAAGAACAAGAGCATCACCAAAGATAATACCAACTCTATGGCCTAACCTACTAACACAACCATGTCAGTGGAGAGAGAGAGAGAGAGAGAGAGAGAGAGAGAGAGAGAGGATGTGATTACCTTATCCTAGTAAGATTGTATGTCTTACTATGAACCACACAAAGTGTGACCACCATGTCTAGTAAGATTGTATATCTTACTATGGACCACACAAGAGATAAGATTGAATGATGTCACAGGTTTGTGTGTCATACTATTCAATTATATCTTGAAATATTGCACCTATTGGTTGTTGGAGATTTGCCAGTAGGCCAGTACTGACTGTATGTTTGTCATTGATGACAACATATGGAAAGTAGCATGTGTAGAATTCTTATGGAGTAAGCTTTTACTATATGTAGCATGGACATGATATCAGCATGATATCATGGGTGCAAAGGTTAACTATTAGTACAGACAGTTATATAGCCGCTGGTGTCAGTAGTGTTCCTGACAGAATAATAGACAGTTTCTATGTATGGTTGTCTGTATAGTCATCATGTAGCCTTGCGCACTTGGATATATGTTGAAGACATGTTAGTGATGTTTTAGTTATGGATGCATAGTCTGATAATGAATGCAAGTGAAGTTATGCAGTCGCTATTCACCAATAGCAGTTTCATGTGTTTTTTCAGAAGAGCCGACAGAGATTTTATTGATTCTTGAGTTGCGCCTATCTTGAGGGTATGCACCTTGGAGTTAAGCTTGGATAAGTGTTATTGATGTTTGGTTAAGAGCGCATGAGTTAATTTAGCTTACAGAGAAAGTTTCAGTTGTTTTGGTAGAGCTGACAGTGTGTAGCGTGTGTCTACAATTATTTTATTAGACAGGTCCCAAAATGAGTTATGTGCATAATAGAGCTGATAGAATGTTTGTTGGAGTTTATTATGGTTTCTCTAATATGATTTCAAGGTGGTTCTAATAGGCTGACTTGATTATATCATTTGGAGGAAAGATATTTATAGGCAGTCATTTGTGATTGTTGAAGTGTGGTTCATGGTTGATTAAGTAGAGTAGAGAAGAGTGTACGAAGTATTGAGCCATCAAAAGAAGGTCTATGTGACCAAGTAAAGTACTTGTGCTATTCATTGGAACTGATCCAAACAGTAGGTTAAAGCGCAGTTCACCAAGATCCAAATATAGTGTGTATATGTTATTTAGAAGGTTGTAGCCTTCGCCCATTTGAGCAGTGAGCTCACGGACAATGCATCCTCTCCCCTAATAAGGACAATTTTAAAAGACTCCTAATAGGGTCTAATGCTTGACCAAGTCTACTGTACTTATTATATTGTAAAGCTACTCCTAACAGGGTAAAGGATATTCTAGCAAGGATCATTATACACTAGTACAAAATATTAGTGGGTATTAAGTCCCACCGAAGTTTTTACCTATTTGGGTTTCCCTGTAACCAAAATATTGGTGTTTTGTTGAAGTGTTCTTTCATTGTGTTTATGCTTTATGTTTAAGTATACTTAATTGGATAAAGAATTGAATCATGTAGATAAATGATTCACCCCACCCCCCCCCCTCTCAGTTATCTCTTGGGACTATTCCTAACAATTGGTATCAGAGCCAAGTGCCTCGGAGAGAAATTTTAATAGCTTGAGGTTGATCAAATGGTGTACTTTAGGAAAGAAAGTCCTAAGTTTGATGGAGAGAATTATCTTGATTGGAAGAACAAGATGGTAACCCATTTGCAGTGCATTTATTTTAAAGTTTTTAATGTAACCATCAAAGTAGCCAAGATTCCTACCTTAGAAGAGCTTGCAAAAGATGATGCTACTAACATACAAAAGGAATTGTTTCATCATAATGCTATTGCTAAAGAAGCCCTTATCAACGCCCTATCTAATGGTGACTTTTTAGAAGTAAAAAAGGTAGATACAACCCACAAAATATGGAAGCACCTAGAAGACACATTTGAAGGAGACAAACAAGAAAAGGATGCACTCAAAAAGACATGGAAGAAAAGATACAATGCATTAGAGATGCTACCTGAAGAAAATATCAGAGCTTACAATCAGAGGATTAATGAAGCAGTTGTTGTAATCAAGAACAATGGTGGAGATATATCAGAGGAGGACATTATGGATAAAGTGATGACTACTCTTACTAAAGAATATGAAAGCAAGATCAACATCCTTGATGAGACCATGTAGCTTACATCAAATTTCAAGAGAGAAACCTTGATCAGCAAGATCTCATCTTTTAAGATTTCAAGATTCAAAATAGAACGAAAGAGTGAGACAACTTTCAAAGCAACAGTTCATGGTAAGAAATCTGCAAACACTTCTGGTAATTTTGATGATGAAGAAGAAGATAAAACACTAGATGATTTTATTGCTATGGTTTCCAAAAGAGAAAAGAAAGGAAAAGGAAAATATGAAGGTCAATTATCACTTAAGTGTTTTTCATGTAATAAGATTGGTCACTTTGCATCTAAGTGTCCCACTAGAGCTAGAAAGTTCAAAAAGGATTACAAGCCTAAGTATTCTAAGGAATGCTACTATGCTAGAGATGGAGTTTCAGATGAAGAATCTGGTGAAGAAGAAATTGGATTCATTTCTATTGTAGAAAAAATGAATAACAAGACAGTACATGTAGACAAGAAAGAGAATCAAGAGCTAGCATTGATTTCACAAGCTGACATAAGGACAGACTGGATTATAGATAGTGGTTGTTCACATCACATGATAGGTGATAAAGGCAAGTTTGTTTATCAACAAATACAATGGAGGTATGGTCAGATTTTGAGACAACACTCCTAAACGTATAGTTGGTAGAGGAGAAATCACTTTGGAAGGAAAGAATAGTACAGATGATGTTCTTTATGTTGATGGTTTGAAACATAACTTTCTTAATGTTGGACAGTTACTTGTAAAAGGCTATCAGTTTGAGTTCAAAGATGGAAAATGCATCATTAACAACAAAAATGGTGTTATGATTGCATCAGGCACAAAGACAAGAGGTAATTTTTTTCAACTCAATTTTGAAGCAGTTTGTTTTGTTGCTAAATTTGATGACAGTTGGTTGTGGCATAAAATACTATGTCATATCAATTTTGATAACATAGTAAAGATAAGCAATGTAAAGGTAGTAAGAGATCTACCTAGCATAGAAAATCCATTTGATACTATATGCAGGGAATGTGTGATGGGGAAGCATGTGAGAAATTCATTTAGGAGCAAGTAGAATTTAGCAAAGAACAAGTTGGATCTGATTCATATAGACCTATATGGTCCAACTCAAACAAGATCATACTATGGTGAAAGGTATTTCATTTTGTTTTTTGATGATTATACTAGGATGATGTGGGTTGAATTCTTAAAAGATAAGTCAGAAGCTTTTGATAAGTTCAAAATATTCAAAGCTAAGGTTGAGAATGAATCTAGACTAAAGATAAAATGTTTGAGGTTGAATAGAGGAGGAGAATTCACCTCTGATAGATTCTATGAATACTGCGAAGAACATGGCATAAAGAGACAGTTAAGTGCACCTAGAACCCCTCAGCAGAATGGAATTGTAGAAAGAAGGAATAGGATCATCCTTGATATAGCGCGCATCATTATGATAGAAGGAAAAGTTGCACACACCTATTGGAGAGATGCGATTAATACAATAGTCTATACCATCAACAAAATTCAATTAAGGCCTAGTGCTGACAAAATACCTTATGAGCTATGGTTTGGTAATGTTCCCATAGTAAAATACTTCAGAATCTTTGGAAGCAAGTGCTACATCAAGAGGGATGATGCAGTAGGAAAGTTTGATGCAAGAAGTGATGAAGGTATTTTTCTTGGTTACTCTACTAAAAGTAAAGCTTATGAATGTTTCAATTTAAGATTGAAAAAGATGATTGAAAGTGCTCATGTAAAGATTGATGAAAATTTTATGATTCAAGAAAGATATCATGATTACTCACCCATGATTGAAGAAGAACCTAGACCCTCTACTAGTGAGACAGTTATTGAAGAAATGTTTGAGAGTATTGATGTGTTATTCAATGACCCTAAGACAAGTGAATAAAATACTCCTAAGGCTAATGAATCAGCATCACCTAAAGTTCCAAAGTTTACATCAAGAAATCATTCCAAGGAAGACATCATTGGAGATTAGAGTGGCAAAGTCTTAACAAGATCATAAGCAAAGAACTCAGCTGCAATGAAGTGGTATGTTTACTATCTCAGATTGAACCTTTAAGTGCTGAAGATGCATGTAATAATTCATATTGGAATGATGCTATGAAAGAAGAACTTGACCAGATTGTTAAGAATGACACTTGGGAACTAGTCCCAAGACCTAGTGATAAAAATGTGATTGGAACAAAGTGGATAGTCAGAAACAAGATGAATGAATATGGTATAGTAGTAAGAAACAAAGCAAGATTAGTATGTAAAGGATATGTGCAAAGAGAAGGAATTGATTATTCAGACACATTTGCAATTATGACAGCAGTATAGTTGAGGAAATGGAGAATATTAGAAAATATTGCAGCAAATGGAGGATTCATCTTTGGGGGAGTTTTGAAGAGGAAATGGAGAATGTTATAAAAGAAATGTTCATTTGGGTTGGTGGTGGTTTTTCATTCCACATGTTTCCATCAATGCCAAAGGGGGAGATTGTTGGAGATTTGCCACCAAGCGAGTACTGACTATATGTTTGTCATTGATGACAACATATGGAAAGTAGCATGCATGGAAGTCTTATGCAATAATATTTTAGTATATGTAGCATGGACATGATATCAACATGATATCATGGATGTAAAGGTTAACTATTAGTATAGATAGTTATATAGCCGCTGGTGTCAGCAGTGTTCCTGACAGAGTAACAGACAGTGTTCTATGTATGGCTATCTGTACAGTCATCATGGAGCCTTGCACACTTGGATATATGTTGAAGACATGTTAGTGATGTTTCATTTATGGATGCATATTCTGATGATGAACGCAAGTGGAGTTATGTAGTCGCTATTTGCCGGTAGCAGTTTCCTATGTTTGTTCAAAAGAGCCAACAAAGATTTTATTGGTTCTTGAGTTGCACCTATCTTGTGGGTATGTTCCCTTGGAGTTAAGCTTGGAGAAGTGTTATTGATGTTTAGTTAAGAGCACATGAGTTAATTTAGCTTACAGAGAAAGTTCCAGTTGTTTTGGTAGAGCTAATAGTGTGTAGCCTGTGTCTATAATTATTTTATTAGATAGGTCCCAGAATGAGTTGCGTGCATAATAGAGCCGACAAAATGTTTTTTGGAGTTTATTATGGTTTCTCTAATATGATTTCAAGGTGGTTCTAATAAGATAACTTGATTATATCATTTGGAGGAAAGATATTTATAGGCAGTCATTTGTGATTGCTGAAGTGTAGTTCATGGTTGATTAAGTAGAGCAGAGAAGAGTGTGTGAAGTATTGAGCCATCAGAAGAAGGTCAATGTGACCAAGTAAAGTACTTGTGCTATTCATTGGAACTGATCTAGACATCAGGTCAAAGCATATTTCACCAAGATCCAGATATAGTGTGTATTTGTTATTCAGAAGGTTGTAGCCTTCACCCATTTGAGTAGTGAGTTCTCAGATAGTGCGTCCTCTCCCCTAACATGGACAATTGTAAAAGACTCCTAATAGGGTCCGACCATTGACCAGGTCTACTGTACTTATTATATTGTAAAGCTACTCCTAATAGTGTTAGAGTAGTCTTATGTTAGCTAATAATTAAATCATTTAATTATTAGTTTATCATACTCTAGGCTTAAGTTTCACTTAGGTGCTTTATAATTCTTTAGGGTTTTAGCCTTTAGGGTTTCGTGTTTCCTTTTATAAGGATTCACTTCTTTCATTTCAATAAGGAGATTGTATTTTTTCATCATTGTTAATAGAAGCTTATTTTCTTGCAACATGGTTTTGCAGTCTCTGGCCTTTTGGCCGCCATAGCTTTCTGTCTTTTTGCTTCTTCTTTGTGACAGTCTTGCATGCAGGTGTTCTTGGGATGATTTGCATTTGTCAAATCTAACATGGTATCAGAGCTCTCCTGTTGTTCGTTGTTCGAGTTTCGTTGAAGCGTGCCAGAAGCAGAAGGTTTTCAAGGGTTTCAGAAGTTTTTTTGTGGATCTGGGGGGAGCCGAAATTTGGCTCACCTTGGGCAAAAACAGACACCACCATTATGTTCGGAAGGCCCAAGAACCCCTAAATCCATATAAAACTTGTCCATTTTGGACACAGTGGCATCTAAGGCAAAAAAATTTTGCATACCAGGGCCGTACGGCCCTGGCACGCACTCCGAGGCGGGTACACACGGCGATTTTTTTTTTAAAAAAAATAATATTTTGGAGCGCCGCCCAGCGGCCACCCCCGCGCCGCCCAGCAGCAACCGCAGCCGCGGCCACCGCCCGAGCGGCCACCGCAGCCGCGGCCCCCGCCACTGCAGCAGCCACGGCTCTCGCCACCGCGCCACCCGCGGCCCGCCCAGCTGCCGCCCACCCCGGCTCCGCCACTGCTCCGCCGCCCTCGGCCCCGCCGCCCGCGCCCTCCGCTTCGCCGGCCCGCCCACCGCCGGCAGCAGCGCCGCCTCCCAGCCCCGCTCCGGCCCGCCCAGCCGCCGCCCGACCGGTTTCAGCCCCCGCGGGCTGCTATTCGCAGCAGCATGGTCATATGACCGACCAGGGGCTGCGGCCCAGCCCCCGGAGCGCGCCATGCGCCCGGGGGCCTATTTTTTTTTAGCCCCTGGGGCTCTTATCTTGCCTTTTTGGGGGTACCTGGGCTTTTTTCGCTCTACAGGGAGCATACGGGGGTCTTTTTCTAACTTCCATATATCGTCGGAAAGCTCTTTTTGAGAACTTTTCGATGGTGGAGGTTAGGGTTTTTGGTTCCACCGTTTCAACAGTGTTTTTTTCTGTTGAAGTCTGATGTCTCTTTTTGCCTTCCGGGAGTCATATCTGGCTCATCCGGACTCCTTTTTTGGCAAACAAGATATCGTCGGAAAGATGTTTCTATGTACTATTCAGTGGTAGAGGTATTTCTTCCAGATTCTACTCCAGGTTTTCACTCCTCCGAGTTATGCAGTTTATGCCCTCTGGTGGTGTGCTTGGTTCTACAGGTCCGGGGATCTCTTCCTCTGGTTTCTTAGTGCACTCTTCTTTCTGACTTCTGAGCTTGCATGCTCTTTCTGATGTATCTTTATTCTATAAACGCACTGAGATAAAGTGCCCTCTTCTGCATTTCTGGGATCTTTTTCACCTGGTTCAGTTTTAGTATTCGCACTCAGTTATAAAGTGCCATGGGGGGATTCTGATGCATTTGCCACTATAGGCGCATCCATTCTTGTCAAGTGAGCGTACCTTCCATGACATTATCCCATGTAGACTGTGTCTATGACACCGCCCTTTATCCTGTGTGTGTGCTTCTGTTGCACTGTTGGTGTTCCTGGTTCTTCTTCTGCAGCTATTTTTGGCATCGCATTTCAGTGTTCCTGTCACCTCTCCCAGTTCAGCATTATGGGGGGGTTCACCTGTTGGTTCTATTGCTTCCTGGTTCGATTGATCAGCTCTTCAGACACTTGTCTTCTCTACCTGGTCATGCACTTCAGTGGGGGTTCCAGCAGTATCTTCTGACAGAGTTTTCAGACATGCTTCGGAGGAGCTTCTTGCTCTCTTCTTGTTCCTTTCTCTGGGACTTCTTTTGCTTTATGTTTGGGTACCTGATCAGGCCTAGTTGCCGGGACCCATCTTTCCTGCTTTCTGCAGTAGTTTAGCTTTTTTTGCTTCTCCCTAAGTTACACTTAAGGGGGGGTGTTAGAGTAGTCTTATGTTAGCTAATAATTAAATCATTTAATTATTAGTTTATCATACTCTAGGCTTAAGTTTCACTTAGGCGCTTTATAATTCTTTAGGGTTTTAGCCTTTAGGGTTTCGTGTTTCCTTTTATAAGGATTCACTTCTTTCATTTCAATAAGGAGATTTGTATTGTAATTTCATTTGGTTAATAGAAGCTTATTTTCTTGCAACATGGTTTTGCAGTCTCTGGCCTTTTGGCCGCCATAGCTTTCTGTCTTTTTGCTTCTTCTTTGTGACAGTCTTGCATGCAGGTGTTCTTGGGATGATTTGCATTTGTCAAATCTAACAAATAGGGTAAAGGATCTTCTAGTAAGGATCATTATACACTAGTACAGAATATTAGTGGGTATTAAGTCCCACCGGGGTTTTTACCTATTTGGGTTTCCCCATAACCAAAATATTGATGTTGTGTTCAAGTGTTCTTTCATTGTGTTTATGCTTTATGTTTAAGTATACTTAATTGGATAAAGAATTAAATCTTGTAGATAACTGATTCACCCCCCCCCCCCCTCTCAGTTATCTCTTGGGACTATTCCTAACATTGGTGGCTTAAAAAAGGGTTTCATGCACCTACTGGTAGCTTAAGATGAGGTGTTCTTATTGGTGGCTTTATCTATATTTGTACCTACTAGTGTCATTTTCTATATTTTCACCTACGGATGGCTTTGTATGTGTGTGTGTTGTACAAATTTGGGAATGTCGATGTATAATGTACAAGGGAGGCCATATGTATATCCCCTCCTTATGATGGATACATAGTAGACATGATAACATTGAGAATCAATAATACCTACTTCCAACAACAAGGAGATATCCTTAAGTCAAAAAATGTATGCCATAAACTCAACTAAGAGCATTAAATCTTATGAGATATGAAAATAGATAATTGTGAAAGGATATTCTCTTATGAGAAGAGGACCTTGAATGGAAGAGATCTTGTCGGCAATACATCTACCTTCAAGAGGATTTCTTGAAAAAAGATAACATCTTCAAGACAAAGAGTGTAAGGAGAACAAGAATGCACCCATTTATCTCTTGTTAGTAGGTGAAATAGGGATCCTTGATGAAGGATGCAAACTTTGAATTTCACAGTAAGGTAAGTTATTTATAATGAATATAATTTTATAAATAAAGAAGAGGTTGTGATCAAGGATGCACACATCTTGTATAAGAGAGAATCTAAATCAAAATAACAATAATTTATAGTAAAATAATGTCACATGATAAACAAAAATGCCACTATACTAAGGAAAGTGGATCCTTAGACAAAAGAGAGAAAAAAAGAATATACAGGAAACCTTGCCCCCCAAGTGTGAAGGAAAGATAAGATATACAAACTGAATGATAGCTACACATATGATAGATACATAATTCCAAACAAAATAGGTTGTAAACTAGTGATAATTCCTACAACTGACATTTATATGCTAGAAAATACATGACATATAAAGTAAGAAAGTCATCAAAGAAAGAAAAGAAATAATGATCTAGATTATTATTAAATGATAAACATGCCTCTCTGGGACATGAAATGGATTGTATAGAAAAGACGTTAGGATCTTGCGTACAAAAAAGTATCTCATGCAAAAAAGGAATCTATCATAGAATAATACAAAACTATAGAGAGATGAAAGGAAGGAGGAAGAATGCCACATTATGCTATCTTGGTGGTCAACCCAATTATACAAGATATGAACTTCCAAGAAAGGAAGAATTTTAAAGGAGACTACCAATCTCATTAAGAAGAAAGATCCTAAATAACAAGTCCATACATGGGAGAATATCATAGTACAAAAGAGATGAAAAATAAAGATAGAACAGATCTTATGAAATAGAAAAAACTGAAATAGAAGGGCAATCCAATATGCACCCTAAGTGATAGATATGTATATTCAAGTAAGCATAAGGTTGCAACACGTGAAGAAAATCCTTATGTAGAACAACAAATCCTTGTAAGAAATTATATCATATTATAAAAGATAAAAGATCATAATAGTTATTGAATGCATAAAAGGAAAAGGGAAGAGACATTAAGCTCCCTAAATGATTTTGTATGTATAAAAAACACATACTTGCAAGAAAACATAACAATGGATGCTAGAAGGATGTCATTATATAAAAGAGACATGCTAAAAAATGGAGAAAATGGATTATGGAAATAAGGAAGAAATAATGATGACCTCTCGCCCCCCAATTGAGACAACAAGAGGGAAATTTACTATTATGATGCCCTCAATCTAACCACACAAAGATGTGTTTGCATAATGGAGAGAAAAATAATAGGAAAAAGAATGGATAATTTATTCCTTAGATTTGAAGAAATTGTATGATATCTGGTGTTATATGAAGGAGACTTCTACGAATCAAGTCGTAAAAAAAATTGTCTAAATTTAACAAAATCACAAAGAGAATTTATATTATAATAATGAAAAGAGCATGGAAATTAACCATTAAGATTATGTAGGTTTTGAATAAATATATAAGGAAATATTACCCTAGAATGATACTTGATATTGATATAAATTTGTCTAGACAAAGCTTCATGGTCATCATAATGTGAAGGATCGTGAGATGAATTTGGAAAAATAATGTTAAGAGGTGGTCTTGGTTGAGAGGTGGGATTTACTTAAGGAACAAGATACTCTTTAGGAGGATTAGGAGCAGCCTTAGGGCTATAATCACTAAATCCTTGATTATGTTGGGTAGGATGTGAAGTAGAAGATAACTTATCTAGAGGCTTAGGAATATGGATGTTTTCTCTAGGAATATCTTTATCCTTATTGTCCTCAATTTGGGAGGAAGTAGGAAGATCGTCCATTATGTTTGTAGATTAATCATCTAGAAAATGTATAACATATAGATCATGAATAATGCTTTGAGTTTTTTGATAAGAATAACAAGCATTATTTTTTACAGGATTTCTAGGAGCTAGATTGTGAGGGATGAAATTAGGGAGTTAACAATAGGATCATTAACAAAGGCCCTTATGTGATCTATATATTGCATGCATTTATTTAAAATTTTGAAGAAGAAACATATATGAAATTTTGATAACATTTTTGAAATATGCCTTATAATGAAGAGATATATTGGTTATCCTTATTATGCTATATGCAAGAATACCATGAAGGAATACAAATGTAACAAAATGCAAAAATCTTTGATTCACTTCATGTGTTTTATAAAGAGAGGTAAGAAGGAAGGTAATGACATAAGTAATTATACACCAATCCAACTTAGAGAGTTCCATGGTAACAAACACAAAACTAGATCTCAAGATAGGAATGTGGGAAAGATAGAATTTGCTATGATGCAAAAGAAAAACAAATCAATACATACAATATGAATTACTAAATTAGAAAATATAAAGCATGTTATAGTTGAAATCACCAAAATGTGATGTGGAAAATGGTGATAAATGGTAGACTACCAAATTTAACATACATTGGAATACAAAACTCCCAACAATGTGAATCCAATTAGCACAACCAAAAGAGTACAGATTCCAATTTGTGATCTACACAGTGTGGTATTTTGGTGAATTACTTGTACATACATGGAATGATATTAGATATAATGTATCAAAGAAAGTTATAAAGTAATATATACTCACCTTGAGGGCTAGGAGAGGATGAGTGAGATTCAAATCTAGAAAAGCCTATCAAAAAACTATCAAAATTTGAAATCATTCTAGATTTGGAACCTTCAGGCCTATACCTCCCAACTGTGAAAATTACAAAGCTTTGAGAAAATTCTTACTTAAGACCCAATTTGATCTAGTCATATAATCATAAAAGTTTTTGAATTCTATGAAGGATGATTCCCTAGTTCCAAAAATCTAAAAATCTAGATCTGCAACTTCATCACTTGTTCTTGCATACAAGAAAGAAGGAGAAATTGTTGTGGGGAGGGGCTTGCCTCGGTCAAGCCCATGTATAGAAATTAACCTTGAAATGAAATAGATGTAAATAAAGGAATGTTGACATGTAGTAGAGATTAGATCTAAGAAATAGAGTATATTATTCCATGTAGATACAATTGCACTTAGACTTTGATCGATAATGTTGATGCAATAGCTTTGACTCAACACAAAAACCTAAAGGAAATCATGTAAGACAAAACCTCATAAAGTAAATATTTTCATTCACCAAAAATTTTGATTTGATAAATAAGAATAATTTATGGATGGATGTATACCTCCCTCCTTGATTTTAAACTCCTTTGATCGACCTCCAATGGGGAAAATAGAAAGATCTATGGAAGGAAGACTTAAATGTTTGAAAGATTCCTTCAGTGGATGGTTGAATGTCTTAAGTGCACAATGATTCTCTTAATAATAGTTTCATGAAGATGAAATATCTTTCACAATGATGGATAATGGATGTGAAAATGAGAGCAACAAGTCTCCTCTTATAAACATTATGGTGCTCAAATTTCACAAAGCTGGCCCAGATTAAACACCCCTAAGGAAACACCCCTACATGGGGCCTAGAGCCACCAAAAAATAATGCCCTAGGGAAAAGGACAACTTTGAACTCATCCCTAGGACAAGGTTGAATTCATCCTAGTCCTAGAAAGGCTAATTTTCAAAAATAGTTAGGGGTTTTCAATGTGTGGAGGGTTTAATCAAGTTGGAAATTAGTGCAAATCCCAAAATCTGACAATGTATGAAAGGGACCTAGGTGGGAAATGAATTATTCAATTGGATGGATAAATGAAAAATTATGCATAAAAATTAGAGCCAACCTTGATGAAGAGAAATAAGGGCTTGTTAGCATTCAATGAAAAATTACAGAAATGGTGTTCTTTACCCCCAATGTTCCCAATGCAATCTCAAGGCTTACATAGCCCAAACCAAGTGTCCAACCTTCCCAATTACTTACAGGGACTCTAAGGGCCTTATCTTACCCAATACAACCCAAATTAATAGGTTATAAATTCTAAAGTTCCTATCTCTAAGTAAATCCAACTAACTTTACCTACTAGGCCTATTAGCCCCAATTAGGCCTCCAATGACTGTTTTCAATACTTTTCTCACAACTTTACCAAAGGAAAATTTAAAAAAAATACATATTATGGCACTCATTTTTCTTCTCTCTAACATACTATAAGGTTATTAGCATGTGTTTTGGACCAAACCCCTCAACTAGGCTATTGTGAGTGTTTTAGACCTAAAGTAAGGGTGCATTTACCAAGGAACCCCTCTTTAATCTCATCCCCAAACCTTACCACTTTTTTTAGAATTTTAAATGGTCTCCAATTAGATTAATCTACAATCAAGTTGACTCTATGAACTTTCTAAATGCAAAAACCCCAAATTTCTCCTTAAAAACCCTAAAAACTAGGGTATATTCAATGTAGGCTTTCCCCTTGCAATCCTGACCAAAAAAAAGTCATTTCACCATCCTCTCAACATATACTAACTATTTCAAACATAAAAATGTTCCCTCCAATGGCTAGATTCTCTACTCCTCCTTAGCCATAAATTAGTGTTCTTTCCAAAAAAAATGGTGATCACCAATCATTCCTTCACTTTATCTGCACATTAGATCATTAGGATAATATCATACAAGTTAGGGCATGGATGTTTCATGGGAAATAGGATCCTACATCCATGAGATGTTCATGTTTGTATATAGGAAAATCAAATTGGTTCAAAATCAATGCAAAACCCCTTATTCTTGTTAGTAATTTTGGTATGAATGCAAGAATAATGTTACCATTACATTCAAAGATGAAATGAGGAGATTATTTGGTGTTCCTAAGCCATGAAAATAACAAGGAATGAAAAATCAATCACAAAATCATGTGGAATTTGTAAAACATTGATATTTTATTGCTTCTCTTACAACCAATCCATACAAATGATCTCCAATTTGTACAATATTGTCATCCCTATGCCTTTCCCAGGCATTATAAGGTGTGTTATAACTATTGCAACCAATGGAAGTTGGTTGCAATGCCTAACTAGTCCATTAAAGGCCTAAAACATAGTTTCCTTCCAAAATCAAGTAGTCGTTAGAATTCAAAATTTTGAATTTCTACCTTACATATTATTTGATCTGTTATTTGTGTGTGCTATGTAAAATGCCACTCATAGTTATATTCAAAACTTGTGCCTTGATACAAGTGTTATTTTACAACATCAAACTAAAAACCATGTTCAGGTCATCTCATCCCTTTTGCCTCGATGTTGACATGTGTTTCCTATATTTTATCTGATAGGGTTATATTCATAGCTTCATGGTCACTCATGTACTAGTGAAGGTTGTATCAACCCAATTGTTCCTTAATTCTTAGATGATGATAAAATAAATCTACATGATTGGTGACTTGACTCATGCCTTAGGATACATTTTATTCTAGGGTTGCATTTAGTTGTGTATTTTTGGTCTCCCTTGAGCCATCCTTCCTTTCTCTCTAACAAAGTGATCAACTGTGCCATCTCTTATTGACCTTGACTAGTATCTACAAGAATCAAGGTAAGTATCATCATAAAAGGGGGATCGAGTGCTAAATTTTCATTTTTACATATGAATAAGTCTAAAAAGGAACAACATGATAAAATTAATACATACCAAAGTGTGCAAGATATCAAAGTAGAAAGCAAAAGTACCATCCACATCTATACGTTGCAACATCAGTGATAAAAGCATGAAGTCAAACCACATGAATCAAGATGATAAACATGACATGATATATATTAACAAAGGACATCATACATGAGAATAAAAATAAATAAACACCATGATCAAAGATGGAACACTTAAACATTAGCAATAACAACCATAACTCAGAATATATCAAAATGGTGCATCCTCGATACAGATATTATAATGAATACATCAAAATCTAGAAGAAGGGGATAAGATAAGAAAAGCAATATCAAGACTGGCTCCCTCTCTATGCTTGATCTTAGGAAGGAGGAGGAGGGGTATCTTCTCTCATGGGCATTGGTGTTGGCATGGTTCCCTCTGACTGTGTTGTAAACTAAGAATACGATGGTTCCCTAGTTGTAACCAGCACCTCCCTGATATACAATGCATAATAGTAAGATTTTGGGGAATCCTGATAGGTGGTTGTCTACTACAGCTGGTCTCATGCATTCTAGAGCTCCCAAATCTAGAAATATTTTTCCTACTCTACTATATTTAGTTGGGCCTCTAAAACTTCCCTCTATGTTCATGCCTCTATGAAATCTAACCTTAGTTGTGTCATCTCTTGTTTCATGGTCACATGTTCTCCCTCTTCTCTCGGTGCCTTAGTTGATGGTTCCTTAGTCACTGCCTCCTCCTCCATGGTCTCCCTCTCCTCTCTTAGTGGCCTCTCCTTCTAATCTCTCCTAATAAGGTGTCCCCTATCCACCTTCCTCCTCACCAATCTCTCCCCCTCCTCCTCTAGTAGCTCCCTCTATGTATCTATGGCTATCCACACTGAACCTAATGAGACTCTCTCTCCCTGTGGCCTCTATTTGGCCTAATGTTTCTTTCCCTAGGATCTCCTCACCCTCTTATCTCATTTCCTCTCCCTTCTCTTATTATAGCTCCTCCCCTCTACAACTCATCAGTAGGATCCTCCTCATCTATCCTAGGTACCTACTCAGCTAGATCTGTAAACCTAGGGAAAGGTTGGTCAATCTTGTGATGCTATAAGAAGGATTTATGCTGACATCTATAACTATAGGAAGGTACTCCTAATAAAAATCTACTAGATCTCTTACCTCATGCATAGTAATAGCATATGTAGGTTGTGGCCCCTAGTCGGCCTCCTCATCAAGATAGTAAGCGTATGTTGTGAACTATGTCGATGTACCCTACCACTAACCAAACTGATAATAGATCCTGTTGATACAAAATCACTCCACCAAGGGAGCACACCTAAAAATTTATGATACATGTTAGACTTTTCAACATAAGGATATATCAAAATAAGGAATGTAGCAACAACAACATCTCTGAAATAATAGAATCTTACTTTTCAATCAGTTGTTTGCTAGTGAACATGAATGAATACTCTTGGGAGGATCTCATCCATCTCTCAAAACCAATATACAGTCACCACACTACTATCGATAGGTCATCTAAATTCTATCTCCAAAATGCAATCTTTCCCAAATTAGGTTGATGAATATATCTATTATATCAAAAAATATAAGGCATACTCGCTCCTCAAGTAGCCTGTGTAACTGGATGTGCAATGGGGATATGCTCTCAGTCCCATATCTAAAGAACAATGACCCTAGTGGTCATGCTCTTGCCTCTCTTATAAATAATATTTTTTAGCTCTCTGTACATATGCCATAGTAGGAATGCACCCTAGTTGAATCTTTGAGGTCTTCTCAGCATTTCATAGAGGATATGGCCTCATCTGCACTAGAAACCCTTTTGGTTGTAGTCAGACAAAGCAACACAACCAATCAATTTGGCCAATACACATGGAAGTAGATAATCCTAACCATACTACCTCAGCATGTACTCCTAGGTGATGTGTCGATCCAAGATGGTATCATTAGAAAAAATCCCCTCTATTGGATCTTGATCATAAAACACTAAATCTCCAGCTATCAGAAGTCAAAGGATCATATAGACATTTTTTAGTGTGATGTTGATCTCACTAGTGGGAAGATGGAAGCTATTATGCTCCGAATGAAACCTCTTTTCCAAATCTATGAGAAACCTTTAATTCACACAGATATCTAGCATCGTGATGAGCTTCCCCAACCCACACTGATCAAGAATGGCCAAGTCCTTTAGTGATAAATGGAGGACTATTCTTAGTGCCTGTGGGTATGGGCATTGAAAGATGAGGTTAGGAAATCAAATCTACAACAAAGAACACAAGGAAATACATCAATAATCTATCCAAACTGAGCATCAAGGTATCAAAAATCAAGCATTTAGCATCTCTACAAGGCTATGAAGCTACTATGAAAGATGGACTATTTCACACAAAGGAAAAAAAATTGCATATTTGGCTCATACGATGAAATAGCTTACTCAAATTTATTGTATGATGAAACTCTCTAAACTGTGCGATACAATTGCTCGGTACAATAAATTTCTTAGTATTATATGATTCACGGGTACTTGACGTACCATAAAACTTAAAGGGCCATAGGATACAATTTTATTGACTAGTTTATTATACAATATATCCAAAAAGGGCATGTGATAAAACTATTTTATTGCACGATAAACCAGGCTGAAAACCCTAAAAACATGAAAAAATAACTAAAAATGACTAAAATCAATAAAATACAAGGATGGGATCGACTACTTACAGGTGCACCATATGCTTGAGGTTGGTTGTGGCACCTTTGAAGCTTGAATCGGTGATTTCAAATTAGAATCAGTATTTTTGGTTGTCTAGAAGGCTATGGGCTCACAAAGTCAACTGTAGAAAATGATTTGATAATGACTCCTCCGAGCCCCTTTTATAGATTTTTTACCTAAAATTCAAAGTACTTAGAAAGCTGCAAAAATTGCACCCCTAGCTAATTTTGATGTCCTGAATCCATTTTCAGGATCAAAATCAAAATCCAAGTTTATTTACCTAGTCAAATTGTAAATTCAACCCTTCTTCATCAAATGCAATTGATTGCTGACATCATCCCTTCCTACTTGCTTCCATCTTAATTCTCAAATCTCAAAGGTCAATCTCATGCAAATTTATCACATCCAAGTGATTTCAATTCGGTCAAACTTTAGTCAAATTTGGTCAACAAGACCTTGAAACAACTTCAAATACACTCTAATTCATTTTGAATCTGATGATGATCTAATCTTATCCATTCAACATCAACTTTAATCATAATCAGTGATCTTCATCAGTCAAATATCAATTTGACCCCTCTGTAACACTTTAATTTGGATCCTGAGGGGGCATGACAATATATAAAATCTTCTTCTACAATCAATCCTAATTAGCTAATCAATTTCTTGGGGCATCTCAGCTTCATTAGGAATTGTATTAAGTTAAGACTCTTTGCATCTTTCTGAAAAATTGATCTCATTGCTTCATATTAGATCACTATGATAGGAATCTATTTGATCTTGGGGCATATCAAGTTCATTAGAACCCATATCAATATGACATCATTCTCAAGGAATATCAGGTTCATCGTGACTCATATCAATCTGGTATTGGCTCTCAACCAAGTGATTGGCTTCCTCATAATCTTTTTCAAAGCAGTTATCTCAATATATTTGATATATATTCAATCTCATCGCATCATATCAGGCTAGATACTCTATTCTTTCTTATCAATCTTCACTCGATCAATTCTAAAGTTGATATCTTTGATAAATATCAATCTTTGTTCGATCAAGTTCAAAATCAATTTCTCCTTATGAGAAATAGTCTCATCACTTCATATCAGGTTTTTCTCTAATCTAGCTTCAATCTATTCTTTGAATCAATGCGCTACTCACACATTGATTCAAATAGGGACAAAAGTAATCACCTAAAATTTGTCTAGTATAACTGAGTCCCTAAATTTTGATTAAAATTGCCTCAAGAAAAATTTTAAATTTTAGAGGCATAATTTAGTAGACATAATTATATAAGCAAATTGAATAATCCCCCTTTCATAATTAAATCAAATCACTTCTAATATTAAAACTTGAAAAATCATTTAATTTTCAAAAACTTACTTTTAATATAAAGTCCTAGAACTTTTATTAAAAGAGAACATTGTGCAACTTAGTCTTTATTAAATGGAAATTAAAAGGGGAGTTTATATTTTGTCTTATTCTCCAATCAAGCTTGACCAATCAAAAATCTTGGATCCTCTCACATGGATTGATCTCTCTCACCACTCAGCTCTACCTAACATATTTTACCTCTTAATCTTGACCCTTCATTCTTGAGTCAATTCCTTTAAAAGGAAGCTCTTCCTTAGCTCAAGGGTCCCAATATTGATCATTTGGAATCATAAGGAGATTCTTGCATTATTTTAATTTTAAAGTAATCTTTCTATTTTGAGTTCTCACGTTCATAGTTTCTTAGCTCCTATCTCTCTTGCATTTTTAGCTTAGTTCATTTCTAGTGTAATGTTGTATTGTTATCTAGCTTGCTTTGATAGTAGCATTGTTAATCTTTCATTTTACTTTCATCATAGCTTTGCATTTGAATTTAGATCAATCTTTGAGTGGTGAGTGCATGTCTTGCATCTCCTCCACAATTGAAATCTTTCATTTTGGAGTACTCAAGTCACTAATCCTTCATGCCAATCTGATGAGCAATTTGAAAAGGATTAAACTCCCTTCAACTAGGAAGCAATAAGACACTTTTGAGAGTTTAGTTTGTACATTTGATGTGAACTCTTATAGCTAAATTCTTGAGTTAATGGTTTATTGAGTGTTGGTTGCATTATAATTGAATACCAATTTTATACCACACAACACCTACAATCAAAGTTGGCTAACAACATAATTACCAAGCCTTTGGAATTTAACTAAATGGATCATATTTTTTAAAGGAGTTATGATTCACCTCGTATTGGGAGAGATTCAAAACATTTTACGGTATTTATTTACATAACTATTTTTTAGGGTAAAGTAGTAGTATATCCAATTGATGCAGGAGCATCTTGGGTTCTTGGCAATCCTATATCACCAAAAAAATGTTAGAGTTGTTAAATGTGCTTGGTAGCTGATTTTGGGCTCTCGATGAAGTATTCTTGTTTCCACCGGTGGGGCTCGGTTGCTGCTCGGTTCAGTTGTTCACCGAGTTGGTTCAGTGTTTCAGCAAGTTAGTTTTGGTTGCTCAGTAATCTTTCTCACTGAGTGGTTTATTTTAATTTCTTTTGAGTCTGACATGTGGTTTTAATTTTGGTCATGGAGTTAATGGTTGCATCAATCATTGGGAAGCGTGTGGACCTAGATCTAGGTCATCCCTTCCTCTAATGTTGGATCTTATGGATCTTTGGAGCTGACCTCTTTGATGGCCTCTTGTATAAATAAAGTAGCTATAGATCTTAAGCAACGAATTTCAAAGATACAATTGATGTATTTGGATCCTCGCATGTATGAGTATTATTTATTATTGAATTCTATTGTATTGGTCATAACCGAGAAGGCCTTACATCCTGGCATGTATGAAGCTTATCATAAATAATATATGAATTTTATGCATTCTCTCTTGCACTCTCTTGTATTGTTCCTTCTGAGTGTTATTTTTGTAAGAAGGTTGGTAGTTGGGTGTTCCTTTGGCCCCATCTCTCCTCTTTGTGCCATGTGGTAATAGATCAAGGTTAGATATGGTTCCTTTTAATCCCTAGTTGGTATCTTGTTGCAGGGTGGAACATTGTGATCTAACCTACAATTGCAGAGGGTTTCAAGATTATTTGTGGGAGGTAAGATGTAGATCCAAGCTTAGCTGATATGATAAGATAGATTGTTGCTAGGTTAGAAGCTGTTGAGATAGCTCAGCATAGAGGAAGACATATTGATGATGTTAGTGATGAAGAAATCAAAGATAAATAGAGTGAAGCAGAACCTACACTTGTGATCGATCAAGGTGAAGAAGGACTTTTGAAAGCATTAACAAATTTGAAGGCCACACCATATTTCAATCCTCTTGAATACAATGGAAGACTAGATTCGGATGAGTTGATGGATTGGATAACCGAGATGGAAAATTATTTTGAATATGAAAATGTTTCAGACAAAAAGAAGGTGAAAATTGCAAGTAAAAAATTGAAAAGTCATGCATCCTTATGGTGGGAGCATCTACAATTGGACAAAAAGAGGAAATGCAAAGACAAAATCAAGGTATGGAATAAGATGGTGAATAAATTGAAAGGAAAGTTTCTACCTTGTGATTATCAGATTAACCTAGTTAGAAGAATGCAAAATTTGAACAAGAGAGATAGCTAGGTAAAAGATTATACTAAGGAATTATATAGATTAGACATCAGATATGGACATATTGAGGATGAGGTAGAAAAAATTGCTAGATACATGAATGGGTTAAGAGTTTCTATTCAAGAGGAAATCAGTTTGGTTAATTTGGAAAGTATTGAAGAAGCTTATCAGTTTTCCTTGAAAGCTAAGGAGAAATCAAACAAAAGACGTGAGAAAAGACAAACAAGAAGAGTTGGTATATTCCCTAGAGGAAGAGGTAGATATTATGGTGAAAAAAGTAGATCTGATCAAGACAAAACATATCAGGATAAAGGTGAGACCGAGTGGAAAGGTGAAAGTTCTTCTAGAGGAACAGGCACTGACTACCTAGGTGGCTATGGTAGAGGTGGATTCTGAGGAACTTGTTACAATTGTGGAGGAGAAGGACATAGATCATTTGAGTGTAGACATGCAAGAAACAAAGTCGATAGCAGTAGAAATTCCTTGGTGCAAGAAGACTCACCGAGTGAACTAGAGAAGGAAAATAACTTCATGGTCAGAAGAGCATTATGGAGTGAAAGAAATAAGGAAGATCGGGTAAGGAAAATTTTGTTCAATACCATATGTTGAGTTGTTCATAAAGTGTGGAAGGTAATCATTGATAGTGGAAGCTTGGAGAATCTGGCATCTGAGGAAATGGTTGCAAAGTTGTAGTTGGAAAGGTTGAAACACCCAAAGCCCTATCAAATTTCATGGATCAAGGATGAGCATACACTATTGGTAAGTGAAAATGTTATGTGAATTTGAAAATTGGAAAGTACTATGATAAGGTGTTGTGTGATATTATGCCTATGGATAGTTGTCATATTTTTTGGGTAGATCTTGGCAATATGATAAACATGCTATATATGATGGGAGATTACATAAATATACTATTTAGGCTGATGGGGGAAGAAAAATCTTGTTACCTTTGATTGAAGAATTTTTTGGTGATGTTTTTACATCTATGAAAGTTTGTTTGATGGAAGGATGAAATTTTGTTAAGGATTTGAAGAAGAATGATGTATGTTTTGTTGTATCCCTAACAAACTAATTAAGAAGACAATGGATAGTATCCTTGAAGAGGTTGATAAACTACTCACTGAGTATAAAGAGATCTGATGAAATACAATTAATTTGAATAAATTGTATGACTTGAAGATCTGTGATTTAAGATCACTAAATTGCTGATTAGATATGTAAGATGATTAAATTAGTAATATGTTGTCATTGATGTCAACTAGTTTTGACAATACTTATCTTGTAAGTTACTATACCCAAACATCTATAGAAAGAAGAAGAAAAGAGATGAAGAACATAGATTAAGTTCTTTCTAGGCTTACAAGTGATTCAGCAGAATGATGGTATATTCATCACACAATCTAAATATATAAAGGAAATATTCAAGACATTTGGCATGGAATATGCTAAACCTATGGGAACACCGATGGCTATTGGATGTAAATTGACTAAAGAAGATGGAACTACTAAGGTAAACTAGACACTGTGCTGGTCCATGATTGGTAAGTTAATGTATGTAGTTCATAGTAGACCTAATATAGCACATGTTGTTAGAATAGTTGCTAGATTTTCTACAAACCCTAGAGAGTCACACATGGTAGCTATAAATAGAATCTTAAGATACCTAAAGAAAATTGAAGATTATGGACTATGGTATCCTAAGAAAAGAAAGTTTGAACTTAAGGTATACATCGATGCTGATTGGGCTAAGAATGTGGATGATAGAAAGAGTAGCACTGGAGGAGCATTCTTCTTTGGCAAAAGACTTGTTACATGGACAAGTAAGAAATAGTCTTGCATTTCCCAGTCTACAGCAGAAGAAAAGTATGTTGTTGTTGCTACTAACTATTCAAATATTGCATATATAAGGCAAGTTTTGGAAGGTATGAATGAGGTAATCAATGAGCCGGTAATTATATATTGTAACAACACTGGTGCAATTAATATTTCAAAGAATCTAGTGATGCACTCTTAAACAAAGCACATATCTATTAAGTATCACTACTTAAGGTAACAAGTATAGGAGAAGCAAGTGAAGCTAGAATTTGTTACATCAAAAGAACAACTTACTGATATTTTCACAAAGCCTCTACCGAAGGATACATATGAATACTTGAGGACTAGACTTGGGGTACGTCCCCTGTCTACCAGTCACTAAGGTGATCTAGAGGTTGCATCAGCCCTAATCTTATCATAAGATCATACATGTTTTTGCAGCAGAGTTCACACTTTGGACTTCTGTCTAAGGTTGTGAAAGGTTGAAGAACTAGAACAGATTTGCATAACAGTATACTAAGATACAGAGAATGCACTGGACAACAGAGAGTTACATGGCTACTACAGAGCTATATGTTTTTATTTCTCTTTTGCATTGTTGTCAAAGGGAGAGAGATCTCAATATGAAGCCAAAGACAAAGGGAGAGAGATACAAAAAAAGGGAGAGCATTGAAGATCAGTTACTGAGAATAGAAGAAAACCTGCGAGCTGAAAAGATCATATCTACAAAAGTTAGTCTGCACTTGCAAATGCTTTTAAGTAACATAGTGATTAAACATATTAAGCTAGGGAGAGCTTGTATTGAGTTACAAAATTTGTTGACAGAGTTTTAGAATACATCTTTGGTATGTGTATGACATATTTCATATTGCTTGTGTTGCCATCAATGCCAAAGGGAGAGATTGATGAACTACAACTAATTTGAAAAAACTGTATGACTTGAAGATCTGTGATTTAAGATCACTGAATTTCTGATTAGATATGTAAGATGATTAAATCAGTAATATGTTGTCATTGATGTCAACTAGATTTGACAATACTTATCTTGTAAGTTACTATACCCAAACATCTGTAGAAATAAGAAGAAAAGAGATGAAGAACATATATATCTACATGAGGAAGATGGATATGATAGATGAGAATGAGGAATACATTGGGTAACTTATGAATGAGTCTATGACCTTATATTATCGACTTGATTATGTTGCATTCATCTATGATGAAAGATAGAGAAAAATGCACAAAGCAGTGTGGTCGGTTAAAGAAGCAATTTCAGTATACACCGACGCAGTGTAGTGTATATTGAGAACAGTATAAACCAAGCTTGTGTTCACTGACATATTTCTTTGTTAACCGACCAGGAGAAAAGAACTAAATGACTAGCTTAGTCGAAAGAAGTTGATGAGTTGTAAAGTGTTATGATTACAGAGTTGAAGATAATGTTTTTAATGAAGATCAAAGGCTAACATAATTTGAAGAAGATCTAAGGGATTGAAATAAAACATGTTACTGACACATCAGCCAAGGAAGGTTTAAGCGGCAAAATATGATGGATGGAATTAAAATGATTTACTTTTCTATTTAAGAGACTGGGGTTTCATTATGAAACTCATGCCGGAAGAAGGAGACTATAGAGATATCGCTTGAACAAGCTTCATGCATGCCTGATCAGACTAGTTAAGGAGAACCGAACTGCGGAGATTATCGAGCATCAGAAAGCTATTACCGAGCAATAGTAAGTTACTGAATATTGATTGAAACATAATTGATATATTGATTAGAGGATTTGAATGAGCCTAATATAGATCTGATAATCTACAATTGAAGTTGTGTTGTAATCAAATCACCTGTTGTTACATTTTAACCATTGTAAATAGATGAATCTCTTAATAGAGTGGACTAGAAAGTCTTGTAATGTCATTCATAGAGTGTACATTTGTTATCCTTTCAACCCCATAGTGAATGCTAGTTGGATGATAACAGTTGGTCTAAAATCCTCTAACAAGGTCATACCTCATAGTGTGTTTGTAACCTTTAATAGGGTTGGGTCTTCACTGACCTCACTTCAAAAGAGTGAACAATTTTTGTGTTATCGGTCCCAGGTGGTTTTTCCCTTTATAGGGTTTCCACGTTAAATCTCTTGTGTTATGTGTTGACTATGATGATTTTTTGTTGTCATACTTTACATGTTGCATATTGGATTTGATCGATAATCACTATATGTTATTAACTGGTAATCGGTAAAAGCATAGACATAATACTTGTTTATGTTACCAAGCTGCAGAAGTTTTAGTAAATTGTTTTTGGATATACATTTTGTGATTGGGACTGTGGATAACTGATTCACCCCCCTCTCAATTATTCTAACAAAGATCATGTTTGATAATGTACCTAATGGTTTACCACCAAAGAAAAGCATTGATCATTGTATGGATGTGATTACTGGAGCTAGTTTGTTGAACAAAGCACCACATCGGTTGACACCTACCGAGAATGAGCAACTTAACCAACAAATCCAAAAGTTGTTGCAGAAAGGCTTGATCTAAGAAAGTTTGAGTCCATGTGCAGTATCAATTGTATTAGCACCTAAGAAGAATGGAGAGTGGTGAATGTGTACTAATTCAAGAGAAATCAATAAGATAATAGTAAAATATTGGTTTCCTATACCGAGAATGAATGACATAATGGATAGTTTGAGTGGAGCAAAGTATTTTACTAAAATTGATTTGAATATTGGATATCATTAGATCAAAATCAGAGAAGGTGATGAATGGAAGACTACTTTCAAGACAAAAGAAGGTTTGTATGAGCAGCTGGTTATTCCTTTTGGTTTAACTAATGCACCGAGTACTTTTATGAGATTGATGAATGAGGTTTTGAAGAAATTCTTGGGTAAATTTTTTATTGTATACCTAGATGACATTCTGATATTCAGTAAGACTAGAGAAGAACATTTGTTGCACATTAAACATGTGTTGTAGAGATTGAAAGAAGAAAAGTTGTTGATTAATTTGAAAAAGTGTTCCTTCATGAAAGAGGAGATTGTATATTTGGGATTTTTGATTTTAGTTGATGGTTTAAAGATGGATCCTAAGAAGCTTGAAGCTATTGTCAATTAGCCTACACTTGAAAATGCTAGTGAGGTAAGATCATTTCAAGGTTTAGAAATTTTTTACCAAAAGTTCATTAAGAATTTTAGTGCAATTTGAAATGATATGATTGAGACCTTAAGAGGAGATAAAAGAGAATTCAAGCAGACACATGGACCTAATAAAATTTTTGAGACTTTGAAGCAGAAGGTTGCTGAATTATTTGTGTTAGCTTTACCTAATTTCAATAAGGTATTTCAAGTTGAATGTGATGCAACTGGTAGTGAAATGGGAGTTATTTTGAGTCACGAAGGTAAACTCGTTGCTTTCTTTAGTAAGAAATTGAATGATGCTAAAAGGAAATATTTTGTGTATGATCAAGAATTCTATTATATTATTAAAGCCCTAAAGAAATGAAGACATTATTTGATACTGAGTGAATTGTGTTGTATACTGATCATAAGGCTTTACAATATTTGGGTAGTCAGAATAAGTTGAATCAAAGACATATGAAATGGGTTGAGTATTTATAGAGTTGTACATTTTTGATAAAACATAAGAGTGGAGTCACTAACCAAGTCACTAATGCATTGAGTAGAAGATCTTTGATGACTGAAATGAGAATTGAAGTTCTTAGTTTTGATGGCATGAAGGATTTTGATGAAACTGACCCTATTTTTTTGAGCCATGGAGAAAGTCCATAGCACCTATTCAAGATCAACCGAGTACTAAATGGGAAGACTATTTCATTCAAGAAGGTATGTTTTTAAAGTTATTCAATTGTGTATACTGAGAGGATCAATGAGAACTAATTTGATAAAGGAGAAACATAGTAGTCATTTGGCTGGACACTTTTGATGAACTACAACTAATTTGAATAAATTGTATGGCTTGAAGATCTATGATTTTAGATCACTGAATTGCTAATTAAATATGTAAAATGATTAAATCAGTAAATGTTGTCATTGATGTCAACTAGTTTTGACAATACTTATCTTGTAAGTTACTATACCCAAACATCTGTAGAAAGAAGAAGAAAAGAGATGAAGAACAAATATATCTACATGAGGAAGATGGATATGATAGATAAGGATAAGGAATACATTGGGTAACTTATGAATGAGTCTATGACCTTATGTTATTGACTTGATTATGTTGCATTCATCTATGATGAAGGATAGAGAAAAATGCACAAAGCAGTATTGTCGATTAAAGAAGCATTTAGTATACACCGACGCAGTGTAGTGTATACCGAGCATAGTATAAATTGAGCTTGTGTTCAATGATACATTTCTTTGTTAACCAAGCAGAAGAAAAAACCTAAATGACTAGTTTAGCCAATGGAAGTTGATCAGCTATAAAGTGTTATGATTACGATGTTGAAGATAATGTTTGTTATGAAGATTGATGGCTAACATAATTCGAAGAAGATATAAGGTATTGAAATAAAATGTGTTACTAACACATCAGTCAAGGAAGGTAAAAGCAAAAAAATCAATAAAGGAGATTAAGCGGAAAAATATGATGGATGGAATTAAAATAGTTCACTTGTCTATTTAAGAGACTATGATTTCATGATGAAATCATGTCGAAAGAAGGAGACTACAGAGATATTGCATGAACAAGCTTCATGCATTCCTGATTAGACTAGTTAAGGAGAACCAAACTGCAAAGATTACCGAGTGTCAAAAAGCTATAACCAAGAGACAGTAAGTTATTGAATATTGATTGAAACAAAATTGATATATTGATCAGAGGATTTGAATGAGCTTAATATAGATCTGATAATCTACAATTGAAGTTGTGTTGTAATCAAATCACCTATTGTTACATTTTAACCATTGTAAATAGATAAATCTCTTAACAGAGTGGACTAGAAAGTCATGTAATGTCATTCATAGAGTGTACATTTGTTATCCTGTCAACCCTATAGTGAATGTTGGTTGGATGATAATGGTTGGTCTAAAATCCTCTAACAAGGTCACACCTCATAGTGTGTTTGTAACCTTTAACAAGGTTGGGTCTTCACTGACCTCACTTCAAAAGAGTGAATAATTTTTGGGTTGCCAGTCCCAGGTGGTTTTTCCCTTTACAGGGTTTCCATGTTAAATCTCTTGTGTTATGTGTTGACTGTGATGATTGTTTGTTGTCATACTTTACATGTTGCATATTGGATTTGATCGATAATCACTATATGTTATTAACTAGTAATCGGTAAAAGCACAGATAGAATATTATTTTATGTTACCGAGTTGCAGAAGTTTTTGTAAATTGTTTTTGGATATACATTTTTTGATTGGGAATATGGATAACTAATTCACCCCCCTCTCAGTTATTCTAACAATTGGTATCAAAGCGTTGGTTGCTTGGAATAGATTTTTAAGGACTTCAGCACAAAGATCTCAAAATGTATAAGAGGGAAGTGTCAAAGCTGAACAAGGATAACTTGACAATATGGAAAAGCTGAATGAAGCTGCATGTATTTGGAATTGAGAATTCTACCCTCACACTAATGGAGAATGGCTACCTTGCACCGCCCACTCGTCCCTTGACCCTTGATCAACTAAGAGATAGGCATGAGCATAATGTTACTATGATGGAGATTATTGTTGCATGTACGGATGCCAAATTTGAAGATCTCAAGGACTGTACTACTACTAAGCAGATGTGGGATAAACTTGCTCAATTTTATAGTGGTGATGTGAATGTCAAAAGATCCAGAGCTGAAAGCTTAAGGAGAAGATTCGATGATATGAAGATGAAGGAAGGAGACAATATTGTGCAGTACACAAACAGACTAAAAGAGGTAGTCCATGCTATTAGAGCATCTGATGGTGTTATTGATGAAGAGATAGTGGTAAGAAAAGTTCTCATAACCTTGTTGTCGATTTATGCAATTAGAATATCTGCAATTCATGAAACTAGGTCTACATCTGGTAATAACCTTACTCTTAATAATCTGATTGGTAAGCTTACAACCTTTGAATTGAATAACTTTGATAATAGTGTTGTACCATTTGTTGAAGCTTCTTTTATGTCTTCTCTAAAGATTGGTAAGTCTAGTAGCAGAAATAAGAATGATTATAGTGATAGCATTACTAATAATGAGCTTGATGAACTTGAAGCTCTTATGGCTAGAAGGTTATCTAAAGGTAAAGGAAGATATAGAGGTAAATTACTTTTAACATGCTTTAACTATAAAGAGGTTGGTCATATTGCTGCTATATGTCCACACAAGAAAGATGATGACAAAAACAAAGACCTATCTAGTGAAGGAAGATATGGGAGAAGAGGCAACAGAAGTTACCGACACTCCAATAGAGACAATCGAGACAATAATGATAAAGGCAAGAAGGTGTGCTACATTGTAGAAGAATATGTCACTGATATCGACACTGATGAAGATGTGGAGGTAGTATTTTTTGCAATGAAGGATGACTCAGAGGAAGATGAAAGGTATGTAGAGATAGCACTTATCTGTAAGATTAATAAAAATGATACATGGATCATAGATAGTGGCTGTACACATCACATGACTGGTGATGAAGAAAAATTTGATCAACTTGAAGAACACAATGGAGGATCTATTAGAATGGGTAATGATGCACCTTGTATGGTTAGAGGAAAAGGATCCCTGATGATAAATGATAAAATTAGATGTGACAATGCTTATTGGGTAAAAGGTCTAAACTATAATTTGCTAAGTGTGGCTCAGTTGAACAATCCAGGCCACTAAAATTCTTTTGAGAGAAAGAAAGTGAAGATATTTGATGATGAAGGAAGACTTATTGGAACTGGAACACAATCAAGAGGTAATTTGAATATCTTGATAATGATCAGTCTTCTTGTTTAATGATGAAAGATGAAGATGCATGGTTGTGGCATAAAAGGTTAGAGGTCTACCTAACTTATCTAAGCTTGATCATGTTATGTGTCATGAATGTCAAAAAGGTAAAATGACAAAATCTAGTTTCAAAAGAAAAGATTATTCAATAAAGAAATTACTTGAGTTAGTACATACCGACCTATGTGGTCCTATGAGAACTTAAAGTTACTATGGAGATAGATATTTTATTCTTTTTGTTGATGATTATACTAGATTAATGACAATCATGTTCTTGAAGGAAAAATCAGAGGCATTTACGATGTTCAAATGGTATAAAGAAAAAGTTGAGAAAGAGACTGGTAAAGAATTAAAGTGTTTGAGATCTGACAGAGGTGGTGAATTTATTTCTAATGAATTTACTAACTTTTTTAATGAGAATGGTATTAAAATATAGGTCTCTGGACCGAGGACACCTCAACAAAATGGAATAGCTGAAAGGAGGAATAGGTCAATCATTGACTGTGCAAGGACACTGATGTTACAGAAGAATGTTTCTCAGACATACTGGAGAGAAGTAGTTGGCACAGTTGTTTATGTTTTGAACTAAGTACAACTGAAGGATACAAAAGAATGTTTCTCAGACATACTAGAGAGAAGTAGTTAGCACAGTTGTTTATGTTTTGAACTGAGTACAACTGAAGGACACTAATAAGACACCCTATGAGTTATGGTTTGGCCACAAACGCACAGTAAGTTATTTCAGAGTTTTTGGAAGTAAATGCTTTATTTTGAAAGATGAAAGAAATGAGAAGTTTGACTCAAAAGGTGATGAAGGGATATTTCTAGGATATTCCACTAAAAGTAAAGCATACAAGTGTCTTAACAAAGTAACTAATAAAATGATTGAAAGTATTAATGTTCGAGTTGATGATTTTGATGATAAGAATGTAGGAGAAAGCACAAAGGAACTGGAAGACTATGGTAGATTCACTTACATTGAAAAACCAGAGTACCTACCAATGTCGTAGATAGTAACAACCGGTCAGTAGGAAAATAATATCAATGGATAGGAAAAAGAAATCGATGAGCAGGAAGCACCTACCAAGCAAGAAAATGAACCTGTACAGGATGAACAAGAAAGAAGAGATCGGATACTGGCAATATTTTTTAGAAGACATCATCCTGAGACACAAATCATTGGAGACAAACAAGCTGACATGCAAACAAGAAGTAAAGAAAGACAAGGTACATGTCTAGTTTGTGAATATGAACCAAAGAATGTAAAATTTGCATTGGAAAATGATGAATGGGTTAATGCAATGAAAGAGGAAATAGAAAAGATAGAGAAGAATAAAACCTAGAGTTTAGTACCCAGAGCTAAGGACAAGAATGTTATCGGTACTAAGTGGATATTCAGAAACAAGCTTAATGAGAATGGAGAGGTAACAAGGAACAAAGCTAGGTTAGTATGCAAGGGATATGCACAGGAGGAAGGAATAGATTATGGTGAGACTTTTGCACCTGTTGCTAGATTAGAAGGAGTCATAATGTTACTTGCATATTTTGCACACAAAAAGTTCAAAGTTTACCAAATGGATGTTAAATCTACTTTTCTGGATGGGATACTTGAAGAAGAAGTCTACATAGAACAACTTAAAGGGTTCATTGATCCAGACAACAAAGATATGGTATGTAGACTACATAAAGATTTATATGGTTTAAAGAAAGCACTGAGAGCCTGGTATGAGAGGCTGCATAACTATTTGTTGAGTATTGGATTTGTTAGAACCAGTGAGAACAGTAATCTATACATGAAAGGAAATTCTGATGATACTATCTTGATTGCTAAGATATTTGTGGATGACATAATATTTGGAGGACAAGATCACATCTATAAGTCATTTGCTAATGAAATGAAAAGTGAATTTGAAATGTCTATGTTTGGAGAGATTAAGTTCTTTCTAGGCTTACAAGTGATTCAGCAGAATGATGGTATATTCATCACACAATCTAAATATATAAAGGAAGTATTGAAGACATTTGGCATGGAAGATGCTAAACATGTGGGAACACTGATGGCTACTAGATGTAAACTAACTAAAGAAGATGGAACTACTGAGGTAAACCAGACACTGTACCGATCCATGATTGGTGAGTTCATGTATGTAGTTCACAGTAGACTTGATGTAGCACATGCTATTGGAATAGTTGCTAGATTTTCTACACACCCTAGAGAGTCACACATGGTTGCTACAAAAATAATCTTAAAATACCTAAAGAAAACTGAAGATTATGGACTATGGTATCCTAAGAAAGGAAATTTTGAACTTAAGGTATATACTGATGTTGATTGGGCTAGAAATGTGGATGATAGAAAGAGTACCACCAAAGGAGCATTCTTCTATGGTGAAAGACTTGTTAGATGGACAAGTAAGAAATAGTCTTGCATTTCCCAGTCTATAGCTGAAGCAAAGTATGTTGTTGTTGCTACTAACTATTCAAATATTTCATATATCAAGCAAGTGTTGGAAGGTATGAATGAGGTAATCACCGAGCTGGTGATTATATATTGTGACAACACTAGTGCAATTAATATTTCAAAGAATCTAGTGATGCACTCTAAAACAAAGCACATATCTATCAAGTATCACTAATTAAGGGAACAAGTATAGGAGAAGCAAGTGAAGCTAGAATTTGTTACATCAAAAGAACAACTTGCTAATATTTTCACAAAGCCTCTACCGAAGGATACATATGAATACTTTAGGACTAGACTTGGGGTCCATCCCCTATCTACCAATCACTAAGGTGATCTGGATGTTGCATCAGCCTAACGTTATTAGAAGATCATACATGTTGATGCAACAGAGTTCACACTTTGGATTTCTATCTAAGGTTGTGAAAGGTTGAAGTACCTGAACAAATTTGCACATCACTATATCAAGATACAGAGAATGCACCAGACAACAAAGATTTACATGGCTACTACAAAGCTATATGTTTTTATTTTTCTTTGGCATTATTGTCAAAGGGAGAGAGATCTCAATATGAAGCCAAAGACAAAGGGAGAGAGATACAAAAAAGGAAGAGCATTGAAGATTAGTTACTGGGAATAGAAGAAAACCTGTGAGCTGAAAAGATCATATCTGTAGAAGTTAGTCTGCACTTGAAAATGCTTTTATGTAACGTAGTGATTAAACATATTAAGCTAGGGAGCTCTTATACTGAGTTATAGCATTTTTTGACAGAGTTGTAGAATACATCTTTGGTATGTGTATGACATATTTCATATTGCTTGTGTTGCCATCAATGCCAAAGGGAGAGATTGATGAACTACAACTTATTTGAATAAATTGTATGACTTGAAGATCTCTAATTTTAGATCACTGAGTTGTTGATTAGATATGTAAGATGATTAAATCAGTAATATGTTGTCATTGATGTCAACTAGTTTTGACAATACTTATCTTGTAAGTTACTATACCAAAACATCTGTAGAAAGAAGAAGAACAAAGATGAAGAATAGATATATCTACATGAGGAAGATGGATATGATAGATAAGGATAAGGAATACATTGGGTAACTTATGAATGAGTCTATGACCTTATGTTATTGACTTGATTATGTTGCATTCATCTATGATGAAGGATAGAGAAAAATGCACAAAGTAGTCTTGTCGATTAACGAAGCATTTCAATATACACCGATGCAGTGTAGTGTATACCGAGCATAGTATAAACTGAGCTTGTGTTCACAGACACATTTCTTTGTTAGCCAAGCAGAAGAAAAGAACTAAATGACTAGTTTAGCCAATGGAAGTTGATGAGCTGTAAAGTATTATGATTATGGGGTTGAAGATAATGTTTGTTACGAAGATCGATAGCTAACATAATTCAAAGAAGATCTAAGGGATTGAAATAAAATGTGTTACTGACACATTAGTTGAGGAAGGTTAAAGCGGCAAAATCTGATGGATGGAATTAAAATAGTTTACTTGTCTATTTAAGAGACTAGGATTTCATGATGAAATCATGCCGAAAGGAGACTGCAAAGATATCATGTGAACAAGCTTCATGCATGCCTGATTAGACTGGTTAAGGAGAACTGAACTGCATAGATTACTGAGTGTCAAAAAGTTATAACCGAGAGACAGTAAGTTACTAAATATTGATTGAAACAGAGTTGATATATTGATCAAAGGATTTGAATGAGCTTAATATAGATCTGATAATCTACAATTGAAGTTATGTTGTAGTCAAATCACCTGTTGTTGGAGAACATTGTTGGAGAAGAGAAGAGAAGTGTTGAAGGAGAATAATTTGCTAAGTCTATGAAGACATTGCATGAGGAAGTGAAACATAAGTTGGAACATAGTAATCAGAAACATAAGGACAAAGAAGATAGATCAAGAAGACATAAGAATTTTGCAGTGGGAGATGAAGTAATGGTTCATTTGAAGAAAGGCATATTTCTTGTTGGAACCTATGGAAAATTGAAGATGAAGAAATTTGGTCCCTACAAGATATTGAGAAAGTTTGACAGTGGAAATGCTTATGAGATTGAGTTACCCGATGACATGGATATATCACCTATATTCAACATTTTACATTTGTATGAGTATCATGAATCTGATCAATAAATGACAGTACCAAATAATTATCCTAAGAAGTAGACAAAAGAAGTTGAGAAGATTTTGGAACAAAGAGTTAGTAGAAGCACAAGAGGAAAAGAGTACATGGAATATCTGGTAAAGTGAAAGAATAGACCAATTGAAGATAGTTCATGGATTTCACAATCTAAGTTGGATTCAACTCAGGTTGTACCTATTACATGATTTGGATAATCATTTCAAAATAACCTTAGGTGTCTGATGTAGGAGCATCTTGGGTTCTTGGCAACCATGTATCACCAAAAACATGTTAGATTCATTAGATGTGCTCGGTATCTTATTTTGGGATCTCAGTAAAGTATTATTGTTTCCACCGATGGGACTCAGTTGTTGCTCAGTTTGGTTGTTCACCGAGTTGGTTTGGTTGTTCATCAAGTCAATTTTAGTTGTTCAGTAGTGTATCATCTTAAAATAAAAGAACTTCCATGTTAAGATCAGTTATCCCTCTGATTAAGTGATTTGGGATCATGTCAAGAACCTTGAATTGGTCTTTTCTTGAATCTAGCATTTTCCCCTGATGTTGCCCCCTTTTTCACTTTCTTTCTGCATTTTCCTAGCACTCAGAACTGAGACCCTGAGATCTGTGACCTCAAGGTCAAGGATGACCTTGAGGGGTCAAGGATGACCTTGAGGGTCAAGGACAACCTTGAACTTGACCTAGGTTAGGGTTGACCTTGTCCTTGACCCCAAGTTCAAATTTCAAGCTCACATGATTCTTGGATGTCAGGTTTCAGAGAGAATTGTTTTTCCCACTTCTAGGTTGGCTATTTTGGTCTCTGAAATGGTAAACTCTTAAATTGAATTTAATCTAGGTATATTTATAGGGGTTAAGGTTAATTGGGATTTAATTCTCCAATGTCAGCCTCTCTAGGAGTTTGTGCCCTAGATCACTATAAAAGGAAGCCTTCCTCTCTCATTTTCTCATCAAGTTTTGCAATCCCATCTCATTCCATCATGCATCAAGAACTCTCAAGGGGACATTGGTGATCAAGCAAGCATTCCATCAAGCATTTTCAAGGAAGCATTCAATTCCTCTTCTCCATTCAAGTTCTCCATTGAAGATCAAGGATTCTATTATTCAAGTCTTTGAAGGGATTTGGTTCAAGCATTCAAGATTCATCATTCAAACCCTAGATCTATCCATCATGATGGTGTGATCTTCCTTCAAGATCCTTTTTTCATCTTCAAGATCCATTCATTCTTCCCTCAAGGTGGATTCCAAGCATACAATCATGGAGGTTTAGATTTACATTTGTTAGTGTTGATTCCAAGCTTTCATATTAACATACTTGATTGCATTTCAAATACAATTGCATATATATTGAATATCATAGCTTCGTTGTTAGATCTACTTCTACTACTTGCTAGCATTATCTATTTCAATTCCATTATTAAGGTTGATTCCAAACCAGGGTTTGACAAAGGCAAACCCCTCATCCAACAAAAAAAACCATTTTTATTGTAGGTATAGGTATAGGATAGTGAATTAAAGTGCATATTTGGATACCCTTTTCGCCGAACTTCCGGGATCTGCGAACAAAATTTTCATCAGAGCAGTTGGGTCAATGATGACCTTAAGTGAGGGGTAGGATCTGTTGGTAATTTGGCTAATGTGGATGCATAGATGTTGTCATTATGGAAAAAAATGATCTCTATTGAGAGCGCAGAATTTGGAATGCAATTATGGCAAGTTGAAGGAAGAAATTGTCTAAGTATGGATACAGTGATCCTGACAGAGCACCCGATGAAGATTTAGTTGGCGACATCCACTGGAGAAATATTTTTGTTTTTGTAGTTAACTAAAGCTTCTACAGAGTATGAGGATACCCCATCTCAATGTACATAAAGTTTGGAGTAGTACGGATGAAGTTATTCAATGTTTACCAAAGACAGTTTTGCAGACAGAACAGTTTTGGAGACAGTATTAGTGAAAGAGTTAAGGGATTATTTTTTCTTGTCAAAATAATGACTTAACATTATGAAGTGACAACATCCTAGATGTTTACTCTTGGATAAATATTTTGGAAGCTGACCATATAAATTTATTAGCTCTAATAACTCATATATTAGGCATACTTGAAATGTAATGATAATGATGTGTTGTGTGAAAAGAAAGAAAAGGATAACTTGCGAAAGTTGTATATTGTGATAGCAACAAAGGCTATTGATGCGAAGTTGTAAGTAGTACCATACTATAGTTAGAAACATTTTGTATTACCTATTTGGATAGTGAGCTCAACTAGTGATCAGGTTTTGTAATCTAACTCCTAACAGGGTTAAGGCTTCTAACAAGGCTTAAAGTCCTTTAACCAGGATAGATCTACTATATATTGTAAATTGACTCTTAATAGGGTCCAATATCCCTAACAAGATACTTTTTATTAGTGATCTTTGTGGGTACCATCCCCACTGGAGTTTTCCCTTGGCCATGGTTTCCTCGAGAACATATCATGTGTTATGAGTTCTTTCTATTTACTACTATGTTTGTTAATCAGCTTGATAATCTTTGTATGCACTAAAGTAATCTGTTATATCCATAAGTGGGTAAAAGTAAAAGTTTGTGAAATACTAATTCACCCCCCCCCCCCTCTCAGTATTTCCTATTTCTAACAGGATCCTTCCCTAGGGTAAGACCTTGCCCCGCTATCTGGGTCAAGGACGACCTCCCTCATATCAGAAAAATATTTTTGGGTTTTGTAGATCTCGCGATTTCAGTTTAACAACATGAAAATCAATAGTTTCTGAGACTATTAAACAGGGTTGTCAGCAGGTTCTTTTTTGGAGGTAAGTACCTTTATTTCTTCATTTCAACATTAATCATCTACATTTACATCCCATATCATTACAATTCCATGTAAGTGTAAAATATTGGCTTTGGGGTCTCTTTTATGTGCAAACCATTGTTCTAGGACCCCATCCATATTTTATCTATACATTTTGGTGAACCCAACAAGCTTACCCCCTATCTTTTGTGGAATTAGATGCCCTATTTTGTTTGTTGTATCTTGTGTGTTCACCTTCATATCTATACATTTTGGTGAACCCATTTTACGACAACTCATTTTGTGGAATTAGATGCCCTATTGTGTTTATGGTATTCGATTTCCTTTTCATACTTATAAATCTCATTTGAATGCATTTGGATATATCTAGATCTATTTTCTATGCATTTCTTTATTTTCTATTATGTTACACAAGTTGTTTCAAGTGTTTTCCAAAAATTCTTCTATAACTTTTGGGATTACACAACATCCTACTCTTACCTTACCATTGCATGGTGTTACACCTAGAAAGACTTTATCTAGTACATGTGATGTTTCTTTGTCCTCTCTTGTATTACCTTGTAAGCATATATTAGAGCAAGAAGATGACTTTAATCTATCTCTCCATCATATTTCTCTTTATGGAGTTGAGTTAGGGATTGATGTTAATTCTTCTCCTAATACATGTCTTTTCTATGAGCCTACTTTAGAATATAATTTACCTTCTTTCCCCTCTAGGGATCAAAATTTAGTGATTTATGGTGATCCTACAATGTGCTTTATTGGTAGGGATGATAATCCTCCTGTTTGGGATGAACCTTTGGATTTGGATGTTGATTACTCTCTTCCTCATGAAACCATTGTGGATGATCCCTTGGATAACAACATTGATTTATCCCCTCCTCACAAAGAAGATTTGATACAAGAGGGAAATTTATTAATGGGTGACATATTCATACATGATGATAACTCTTTTCCTAAAACACATGTACACATTTTAGTGAAAGAAGATGATATTATAGATGCTTTACCTCCATTTGGGATTCCTTGTAGTGATGAGGCATTAGTGGAGAATGATATAAATTCCCTTAATGATCTCCATATTAGTGATGATCTTATGGAAAATCAAGATCCTACCTCATCTCCTCCTAGGATGTCTTCTTTTCTTCCTTCTTGTGAATGTATTTGTAGTGTTGAGACAACTAATATGGTTTTTCTGAAACCCTTGTTGACTATCAAAGGTTGTCCTCACATTACTGTCAAAGGTAAACCTATGGAGTCTTTAGAGTCTTTCAATGACCAAGATTCGATAGCTCACGCATATCATACAAGGAATAACCATCAACCTAATCTGGTGGTTTCTACTTCTTTACCATCTTCTCAACCTATTCTTCCTCCTCCACCCCGTCTTCCTAGCAAGGAGTACAATTTGATAAACCAATTGCAAAATACCCCTGCCAAGATTTCTTTATGGGAGCTTCTTCAAACTTCACCTACCTACTATGAAGCCTTGCAAAAAGCTCTAGCAACTCTTCCCACTCCACCTCCTAATCAAGAGAACATCAATAACTTCTTATAGTGCATGTATGCTACCCAAGGTCCTCATGACATTGTATTTACTCAAAAGGATTTACCTTCTAAAGAAGTTCAAAATCAATATGATGCTCTTATGGTTGTTGTTTCTATCAATAAAATTATTATTTGTAGGACCTTGATTGATAATGGATCCAGGCTTATTGTTTGTAGCATGGACATGCTCAAAGGGATTAACACCGACCTTTCAACTATTCAACCTGATAATGTTCCAATACGTGGTTTTGATAACATCGTTAAGAACACTTTAGGCATCATTACCTTACCTATCAAAGTAGGTATGGTCATCTTGAATACACCTATTCATGTTATGCATGGACCTCTCAATTATAACCTTCTTTTAGGTAGACCTTGGTTGCATGAGATGCATGCTATCCCTTCCACCCTTCACCGTAAAGTCAAGTTTATACATAATAACAAGATGTAAATGCTTCATTCAGATGATGCACCTAATCCTTTTTTGAATATTCAAACCCACACTACTCCTATTCCTAATAGTAATCCTTATTCCTCTAATGCTCTTCCTGGTAATGATTTGGGAACCTTGGATTTTACTCCTACCTTTATTGGAGAGTATAAAGTTTATGATCTTGATTTTGTGAAGCAACAAAGAGAATTTGAACAATGAGTTTTTACTTCTAAAACCCTTCGTAATAACTTTTTCATTGCCTCTACCCATAATGAATCTGTCAAATCTACTAAGGATGATATTGTGACTGTTGAAGTTCCATTGACTCCTTCTGATATGGCTTCTTGTTATGGTCATGGTAATCATTTCCTTGTTAAAAAAGGATTTAATGGTCAAGGATGTGGTAAGGATAAACATGGAATTAAAATTCCCTTACATACTGGGGGGCATGAGCATTCTTATGGATTGGGATTTAATCCTCAACAAAAAATCAATGTTAACAACATCTCAAATAACACTTCAAAATATGATGAACTACAATGGAATTTGACCAAGAAGTTCTTTTTCATAAACTCCTTCATGCTAAGATGATTACTAGACCTAAACACAAAAATAAATGTAGTCCACACTTGAAGACTCTTCTTTTTTGTTTGTATCATAGATTTCATGATCACTCTACTAATGAATGTCAAGCTTTATATTATTATATTAGGCAGCTCATTAATAGTAAGGTTATATCATGTGGCAATGAGTTGTATTTCAATCTTGTTTTCTCTAAATAACATTTGTGTTTCTATTATAGAGCTCCACATTATGTAAACAATGTTAGCCTAATCCTTGGGGGCTCGTTGTCTTGTATAGTGTTGCGAGTGATATAATAAGTCTCCTTCCATCCCTGTTCCTATTCTTGGGGGGCAAGGATGCCATCTCTTTCTTTTCTATCTTTCTGGGATTCACCTCTTTCCTTGGTTAAGTAGTATTTATCTATTATGTGATATCCAATCATACATGAAAATTTTGGTTTGCATTGAGGATATTTTTCCTTGATCACAACCTATTTCTTTGTTTGACATTGGGTTTCCATGGTTGATAAATCTCTCACCTTGGAAGCTGAACAATGTGTTATCCCTCACAAGGGTTACTTTTTCACTTCTCACATGATATCTCTTTGCATTCATCTCTTCCATGGCCTCATAGGAGTTGTGACCTTCTTGGCTTGGACTGGGTGTTGTCTATGGATATTGTCTTGATGTTGAAGAAGGCTTTATCCTTGTTCTTTTCTTTCCTTAACATGTCAAAATAGTATGTTTTTTCCATCTTAAGGAGGGGGGCATATATACGGCCTCCCTCAATCTATATTATACATTTTTTTCTAACCTTTTGTTTTGCAGCATGCTAAATCTCAGAAGGTAATGCACATAAGTTGCTAAATCCTGAAGGGACATGCATTTTTCAAATTTTCAACATGCTAAATCGTGGAAGGTAATGCACATAAGTTGCTAAATCCTGAAGAGACATGCATTTCCAATATGCTAAATCTTCCGATGGTAATGCACATAAGTTGCTAAATCTTGAGGAGACATGCATTTCATATTCATAGTGATACAAGAAGGTGGATCTATGGGTATTCCAAAAGCTATCAGAAGACACACTCAAATTTCAAGGCATAGTTTATGGGTGAACCTGTTGGGCTCTCCCTCCAGGGTGATTCATAGTAAGGTGGGCATCTTACTGGGTGAGGTAATCACTTTCTCCTCTCTCTCTTTTCACTTTCATACTAGTAGGAATGGATCATGAAGCTATGTTATTTATAGTGTTTCTCTTGTCTTTCTTATGTAATCATTTATGCATTTATGATAGCTTTCCAAAAATGATATTAGTATGAGAAATATTTCTTAGCGAGGTTTCTTATGCTAATTGATTTGAGTTGTTTAGTACTAACCCTTGTTCTTTTGGTTTTCTATTTTCACACCCTTTTGCATGTATGTTGAGTTGTAATCCTTAGCATGGGGGCTTGTGTCCTTAGCTAAGTGTTATTTTATCTCATTGTGAATCCACTTGGATCTCTTCTTTCTTCTCCTTTACCAAGAGTTTTCATCGAGTCCATACTCTTGCTAAAGTGGGGGCTTAATGTATCATCTTAAAATGGAAGCACTTCCATGTTAAGAGCCTTTAGGCCTCCAATTAATTGATTTGGGATCATGTCAAGCACCTCAAATTGGTCTTTGCTTGAATCTAGCGTTTTCCCCTGATTCTACCCCATTTTCCACTTTCTTTCTATTTTTTCCTAGCACTCTGGACTAAGACCCTGAGATCTATGAACTCAAGGTCAAGGATAACCTTGAGGAGTCAAGGATGACCTCTTCCTTGACCTAGGTTAGGGTCAACCTCATCCTTGACCCTGGGTTCAAATTTCAAGGTCCCATGATTCCTGAATGTCAGGTTTCAGAGAGAATTGTTTTTCCCACTTCTGGGTTGACTATTTTGGTCTCCGAAATGGTAAACTCTTAAATTGCATTTAATCTAGGTATATTTATAGGGGTTAAGGTTAACTAGGATTTAATTCTCCAATTTTGGCCTCTCTAGGAGTTTGTGCCCTAGATCACTATAAAAGGAAGCCTTCCTCTCTCATTTTCTCATCAAGTTTTGCAATCCCATCTCATTCCATCATGCATCAAGCACTCTCACGGAGACATTGGTGATCAAGCAATCATTCCATCAAGAATTTTCAAGGAAGCACTCAAGTCCTCTTCTCCATTCAAGTTCTCCATTGAAGATCAAGGATTCAAGCATTCAAGCCTTTGAAGGGATTTGGTTCAAGCATTCAAGATTCATCATTCAAACCCTAGATCTATCCATCATGATGGTGTGATCTTCCTTCAAGATCCTTTTTTCATCTTCAAGATCCATTCATTATTCCCTCAAGGTGGATTCCAAGCATACAATCATGGAGGTTTAGATTTACATTTTTTAGTGTTGATTCCAAGCTTTCATATTAATATACATGATTGCATTTCAAATACAATTGCACATCTATTGAATATCATAGCTTTGTTGTTAGATCTACTTCTACTACTTGCTAGCATTCTCTATTTCAATTCCATTATTAAGGTTGATTCCAAACTAGGGTTTGACTAAGGAAAGCCCCTCATCTAAACAACAAAACCATTTTTCTTCCAAATACAGGGATAGGACGGTGAATTAAAGTACATATTTGGATACCCTTTTCGCCGAACTTCCAGGATTTGTGAACAAAATTTTCATCGGAGTAGTTGGGTCAAGGGTGACCTTCAATGAGGGGTAGGATCCTACCCTGGGGTAAGACCTTGCCCCACTATCTAGGTCAAGGACAACCTCCCTCAGATCAGAAAAAGATTTCTAGATTTTGTAGATCTCGCAGTTTCAGTTCAAGAATGTGAAAATCAATAGTTTCTGAGACTGTTTGACAGGGTTTTCAGTGGGTTCTTTTTCAGAGGTAAGTACCTTTATTTCTTCATTTCAACATTAATCAGCTACATTTACATCCCATATCATTACAATTCCATGTAAGTGTAAAATATTGGCTTTGGGGTTTCTTTTATGTGCAAACCATTGTTCTAGGACCCCATCCATATTTTATCTATACAAGTAGTCTTTCTCACCGAGTGGTTTATTTTGATTTTTGTTGAGGCCAAATTGTGCATTTAATTTTGGTTGTAGAGTTAATGGTTGCATCAATCATTGGGAAGCATGTGGACCTAGATTTGGGTCATTCCTTCCTCCAATATTAGATCTTATGGATCTTTAGAGCCAACATGTTTGGCGGCCTCTTGTATAAATAGAGTAGTATGTTGTAGATATTAGGAAGCATATTTAGAAGATACAATTGGTACAGTTGGATCCTCTCATGTATAATGATTGTTTTTAATTAAATGCTATTGTATTGGTCATAACTAGGAAGGCCTTACAGCCTGGCATGTATGAAGCTTGTCATAAATAATATATGAATTTTTTTCATTCTCTCTCTCCCTCTCTTGTGTTGTTACTTCTTAGTGTTATTTCTACAAGTAGGTTGGTAGTTGGGTTTTCCTTTGGCCCCATCTCTCCTTCTCTTTGCATCACCAATACCTTAATAAATGACACTAGGTCCCCACTTTTACATTCAAACCTTGTTTCCATGAAAAATAAGAAAAAAATTCTTGATTATCTTTCACTATTCTAATATATTTAGATTTGTATAAAAATCTAGTCACTTTGAAATCTATAATAATAAAGGCTCATTTTTTGCTACTTCATTTTAGTTTTCTTCCTTCTATAAATAATTGACATTCATAACACTATATCCTTACAAAGAAATAAAGGATAGTTTGACAATTATTTTTATGGTGGATATAGTAGAAACTATGGTGAGCATAATTTACCTAAACCATTCTCACTCATTTGTATAGCATTTTCTTTTTTTAATTGGTAGATAGCATATTTCACAATATATACATTATAAAAAGCAATAAAAACTAAGATTGATTATGTCAAGGCCTTAATCCAACTTGTCATAACAAACTTAACATATCAGAGGCATTCATTATTGACCCAATATTGTTAGCATCATCTCCTATAATAGAATAATTTCTTTGTTTGGTGAATTGTATAGTGGACTCTCCTATCCCTATATGGTTGTAAAATTTCCTAGTATTTTCTCATTTGGAGCCATAGTACTAGTAAACTTTCCTTATGTTTCATGGCTTGTATTGTGATATTTTTAAATGTGTAATTAACTAGTAAAATATACTTATGTTTCATGGGACCATTTCACTACTAGTGTCTTAGGTCCCTCCATGGGATCATCACCTTAGATACATGATGGTGACCTCATCTAGGTCTCAAATCCCACGATGGGGATTTTTACTTACAAATAATCACTCTCATCTACTCAAGCACAACCAATATCCTTCATTACATGGTCCACACAAAACTCTAGATAGGTTCATACTTTGTACCATGAAATCTATCATAGAAAAAAGAAAATAGGGCATAAGGAACTTTTTTATTGAGGGATTCTTTTGGTTGTAACCTATCTTGAACCCTTTCAAAACATCCTTGAGCCACTAAAGACCCCTAAGCATGATGAGTGAGCCAATACTAATTAAACATGGGTCAATGAGTTTAACTAAAAACACTACATATTTGATTCCTTATACATTATTACTACTCCTTTGAACTTTTGAACTTTCTTTTTAATTCTAATGTTATTGCTCATATATTTGTTAAGTAGATGATGTAGAGGGATCTAGTTGATTCTCTTCATGACTAATAATTCATACCTTAGGGAAATCCTCATACCCCTCTCAAAAAATACTTCCACTTATTGAATCCTTGCACCCCTCTCTGATCATTGTGAAGGTGTTCTTTACTGATAATTTAGACTCCCATCAATAATGTTATTGAACACTATCATATTCCCTTAGATATTACACATTGATTAATTCTTTGATTCATCATACCCTTACCTTAACTTGGACTCTTATCCCTACTTTAGACACTTCTAGGCTTTTCCCATAAAAACTCAACTCACAATACTCTGACCACAATCACTTTTACAATTAGGATCTAAATGTAAAACCCCATTGTCCAACCTAAGACAGTAACTTGTATCTCTACAAACTCTTATTAAATCACTCTCTCTTCTTATCCATATCCTTCTCCAGTTGTTTTTCCTTTATTTAGACTCTCTAAGATCTTCTTCTTACCCTCTGAAACAAACAACAACTTAATTTTTAAATGGACAAATCCCTACTCACCTTGTCATTTCTTTGTGATAGTTTATATCATCTTTTACTATCCCAACCATGTGCCAAATTGTTGCATGGTCTCCTGCAACACACATGATAGGAATTTTACATCATCCTCCATCTCCTTGCCAAAAATGGGGACTTATCACACGTGGAAGAAATAAAAAACTAAATTTTACTACCCTCGAGATACGCTAAACAAGGGTTAGGAAAAATATTTAATCAAACAGTGATATATTCCTTGGTACCCAACAAAATTAGATGCCTCCAAAGGCTTGACCCTTACATAGGTCCTTGGAGAGAAATGGGTGCTTGATGTAGAGGTATTTGAAGTGTTCTCAATAGGGTCCCAATTAATCCTTCAAACTTTCTTAGGTTGTGCTTCTTGAGACAATCCTAATCACAAGTTCTTGCTTCTCCCCAAATAAACTTAAAGGTCAAACCCACATGCTTTAGGGCTACCAAACACTCACTCATGAAAAGTTCTAGCCACTCACTAGGTATCTTCCCTACCCACTAATCACATCTAAGTCTGATTACAACTTCAACATAAACTGATTCCACTCTATCTCTGATCACTTTGACTTTTTGACTGATTCCATACTTTTACATGAGCTGATTTGTACATATTTAGTGGTTAAATTTTGTATATAACTGGTAATGAGTTGTCATGTGCATATTTAGATGCCAATTTTTGTATATATAAGTGTCCATGAGCTGATTTGTACATATTTAAAGGCAAAATTTTGTACATCTTGAATATGAATGCATAAATGAATTTTGTATATGAGCTTATGTTCTAAAGTTGAGCTTGAGCTAATGAACTTTTAAGTGACCATATCATGTTAAAGTAGGCATATTGGAAAATATATTGATTTTTTACAGTCTCCATTACTTGATAATATCCATCTACATTGGTATGCATGTTTATAATCCTACCACTTAATCCCTTGACTTTACAACCTTATACATTTTCAATGTCCCCTTATTTACCACACATATGCTTTCACTTATTTCTATAAGTGCAATGTGCACCAATATTGAGTCAAAAAAAATTTATCATGGGAACATGGTACATAGCATGTTGAAGAGTCTCTCTACCCATTTCTAGAGGAAGGACTTACAATAGGTTATCAAAAAGCATGGTGAGGTATCTCATAAAACTCCAACATGGCTTTGATTCAAATACTTTTTCTTTACTACATGTCTTGAATTTTTTTTTTAGAATTTTTGAACACGTGGATTTGTATTTTCCAAATGACATAGGGAAAGGCTTGTGATGCAAATCAAATGACAAGAGAACAACTTGATGTAGGGGCACTCTTGTTCCTATGAGATACATTTTTGGGTTTTTGTATTTTTTTTATTTATTTGATATAAATAAGGTAATTTTTACCATTAGTGATCATATATGACCATTCTTGAAGTTTTTGAGTCATTTGGCAAAAAGATGTAAAAGTTGCTTAAAAGTTGTCATGTTCTCATAACAACTTTTTTAATTGTAATGAAAACTTTTTGCAAATTGGTGGCAAGTTGGTTTTGGTTATTTTGGAGGTTGAGGAATGATTATACATGCATACATAGGCCTTATACACATGACCCAATGGTTGGGGTCATTTTTAATGAAGTTATATTTAATTTACACATCAAATTCCATACATTTTATATTATTACAGTTTGAAAATCCACTTGGTACAAACTGTATCTTTCATTCAAATACCAAAGACCAATTGGAAATGAAAGATAATTGAATCCACTCCATTTTTTTTCATTTAAATCCATTAAGTATCAAGGGAGATAGTAATTCCTTTCCAGACTGGTAGAAACCCTACCTAAGGTAACTAATGGCTCTAAAAAATGTGTAAATGAGTTTTCCCATGGTGGAATTTTTTTTATATGGATTAATAGGTCTTTAATAACATCATGAATCATATCCCAAACTTGCAAGGTCTAATGCAAGGGTTTGCACATGTTTTTAGGAATAAAAGGCTCTGATTTCCCTATGTAGCAGACTTCAATTGATAACAAATTGGAAGAAATCGCCTTATAGAAGACAAAAAAAAAATATTTGATCCATTTTGTGTGTAGTGGTAGAGGGATGTGTAGGGTCTTTAGGAGTCCAAATAAATTGATTGGAGGCCATTTTAGTAAGGGTCATTAATTAATATTTTTTACTGTCCTAGTCATAACTCGCAAAGATTTTGTATACAAATATGATGTCTTGATGGGATGTTTGGGTGATAAATTATTAGTTGACAAGTCATAGGTCTTGGGAAATTCCTCATGTCAAGTTTTAAAATTTTGGAGTCATGTATATGTTTCTTTAATCCTAAGACACTAAAGTTGACAGTCTTAATTATAGAGGACTAATATTACAATATCTTAGATGTTGAGAACCATTACTAAGGATTTAAGATAAGTCTAAAATTCCCCAAACCTAGTGTTCTATGTGTCCAAATTGCCTTCATGATTTTGGTTCAACCCTATAGGATTCCCAAGCCTAGATGCCAAGGAAACTACCCAAGAGCACTTGAAATCAAGATGAATGAAACCATTTTCCTTATGTGTGTAAACCCCATTTAAGTGTTCTTCCTTTGCATCACAACTCCTACTTGATGATCCACAATCATGCATTTATGTTCAAGGCGTCTTCTTACCTTTGTCTTTTTGAATCTTAGGATGATAGGTCAATGGGGAAAGGAAAACCAAAACCTTTCATAGAACAATCACAACCAAGGAATGTGGTTGTTCCTTCACCTATTTTTCATCAAATCAATATAAAGTCCTCAAAGGAGAGGTGTATGCATCACAACCAATCTACGATACATAACAGTACAAAATTTTATTATGTAATGGGACAAAATTCATGTACGTATTTATATTCAAGTGGTACAAACTTAATATATACAAAATTTATTTAATAATTTATATTCAAGATGTATAAAATTTGGCCTCTAAATATGTACAAATCATCTCATGGCCACTTATATATACAAAAATTGGCATCTAAATATGCACATTAAAACTCATTACCACTTATATACAAAATTTAGCCTCTAAATATGAGCAACACTCACCAATCCTTTTATTTGTGTGTATGAGAAAAGTCTTCATTAGAATATATTGCCACTATCTTATTATCAGAATATACTTCCTTACCTAACTTGACAACTAGATCTCTCTCCTTTCCAAATTCATCAACACCTTTCCTTATAAAAGGTTCACTCAATCCCTTCACTAACAATTACCATTGTATCAATGATCAGCCCACAAGTTCTTCTTAGACTATTTTCACACCATTACAAGACTCTAGTGGACTCATTACATGTCCATTATCATCCCAAGATCCACTAACCCACACAAACATAACCTTCACTTGACATTCAACAAAATTTTACCTTGACCAGTCTATGTCTTCATAACCCTTTCAACCATAACCAAAGAATTAATTCACCCACTGATCAACCTAGAGACATTATTAGACCCTTATAACATTCTTTTAATCACCTGACAACATTTTTTAACACTGATCTATTATAGAAATCAAGACAACAGTGACAGCCCCATATTAGCCACACATAATTATCATGTATCCAATCACCATACCTTGGACAACCTTGTACAAAAAAAAAGGAAACATACTTGTTTACACTCTTGGAGACTCCATTCACAAGCATCTACTTGGTTTATGACCATACATAACACAAATTTTGAACCAAACTAATAACATTTACCTATTGTTACCATTATCACTTTAGGACATTCTGCCATACCTCTAAGATAGTCACTTTTTAAAGACCTTCCTCTGATCCCTCAACCTCAAATGTAGTTGGAATGGATTGACCCATGTTCCCTACACCTTTCCATGCCCTTAGAACACATTCCAACACTTTAGTATAGTCTATACTCTCAAAACTTGCAAGCTTTTTGTTGTTTGATGTATTATTTATCCTGCATCATTATTGCTAGTTTATTTAATGTGTTATTCTTCAGGTCATATCAATGATCATGTGAAAATGTTTCCTTTTCTGAGGTCAACCCTACCTATATTACTGATTGCAATGTCAAAAACACATTGCATGAAGATATCCTCTATTGCACATCATATTGGTAGATCCCTCTTTTTCTCTCTCTCTTTTTATGTATTTATTTCCCTTGAAGTGTTCTTTCTTGGGGGCATTTCATACTGGATTCATTTTCTATAGTATGAGATGCACATGAGGATGTGCCAGAGTCAACTACTAGTGATAACATACCATCATTTCTTAGATCTTCCTGTATTACTAGTATGAGAATTTTGTAGGCCACATTGGTGATGAGCGATGAAGAATTGATTCCCTTAAAGATACAGAAGGTTCTAGGTACTTTAAAATTATTATTATATATAGTCTAATTGTAATTTACTTATTGATCACTCTATTTGGACTAGTGATCCACTATTTTGATATCATATCATTGCTATAATAGTTTTCCTTTGATCCATTTCTTAAACTATATTAAAGGTATATTAAGTTCTGAATGTAATAGGTTTATTTTTTCTTAAAAGGTGGAATGACCAAGAAAAAAGGTTAAAAGATGAACTCACAAACTATGTGGTTGGGTTGTTCAGATCTGACACATTTGACAAAATCAAGCTCCTTGAGAAAGCTGGTACATATCTAAAGTATGTGAGGGACCAATACAGGACACATTTAGAGAAGACCGTCAAGTATGAGAATCCCCCCATTATTCTAGAGGAGTGGAAGGACTTGATTTTGGATGTGAATGAGATAATTGAAAGGAAAAAAGGAAATACACCACCAGACACTATAATAAGGTATGTGATACTATTGTTAAGATTGGGAACACTGAGAGGGGGGGGTGACCTAGTGTTCTATACTTTATTACTTTTTCTGAACTCTTGAATCTTAACTTAATGCTTAATAACTAAAATGAACATTAATGAAAATAAGATAAAAATTCATAACACATGACACCATGTATGATTATGGGGAAACCCAGATATTAAAAAACCTAGGTGGGAATTGACACCCACTAAGAACTACACTTGTGTATTATGATCCCTGTTAGAAGATCTTGCAACCCTGTTAGGAGTTGATCTTTACAATGCTTTAGTACAGTGACCTATTCAAGGATTAGACCCTATTAGGAGTATTTTATAGTTAACCCTATTAGGGGTGAGGACACACTATCCTAGAGCTCACTACTCAAGTGGTGAAGGCTACAACCTTCTGGATATCAGATACACACTATATCTGTTGGATGAACTGTTGCTTGACACTACTTGTCTGATCAGTTCCTTATGTGAACTAATGCTTTAGCCTCTTGTGAAGCTCTAAAACATATTGAATACTATTCACACACTTCTTCTCTACTCTTTTTCTACTCTCATGTTTAATTACAAAGGCGCATGTCTTATTTATATGCACATACAAAACTCTTTATTAAGTCAGCCTATAACTAATCATATACAACGCTTCCAAATGAATTATCTCAAGCATGATTACATAAAATCATAATAACATGTCTATGACCTAAATAAAATAGGCACATGGCCTTTACAAAACAATATTACAAGTGCTAACCAAAATACAAATAGTTGGCTCCATGCTCTATCATGTTCTGCCACTTACTGTCTGTGCCACTTCATGTGATTGTAACTTCCTCATATTGACTCATATCATCATGCACTCTTAGATTTAGCATGAATACATACATAGAATCTTATCTTCAAGAGCACATGTCATAACTATTTCATACACACGTGTGTTGATGCTCTAATCACCTAGTGCTCTGCTATCTGTCCAGTCTTCCATACTTAGCCATATTTCTGATCTTCTTCAATATGCACTAACTCCAAAACTTAATATGACTTTGTTTCCATAATGAAAACACTAAATATAGTCATATACTTCAGTATAGTCAACTTGTCAAAAATCTCCCCCTTTGTCATTAATGGCAACAAAGGAATATGGCGAACTTACTAACTGTATCCTTATACAAAATTTCCTAATACATACTTTAACTTATATCTCCCCTTCTATATTTTCCTTTACATCATTTACAAGGCTCTGTATTCTTCCTTATACATACTATACTCCCCCTTTGACATTAATGAAAAAGGGTGCTCAAACAAATGTATCCACAAGGACTTACAAAGTGAAAACATCCCGATATGCTATCTTCAAATTAGCAATCTCATTCTGCCAAAATTTATTCAGTGTGTCTATTGTCTGGAGATGGGTGCACAAAGCATACTAGTTTTGTACATGGACCTTGATCATATGTCACCATAGTGGCATCGATCTCCTTGATGTTCTGATTCAAGACATCAAGTGAAGGCGCAAGATCATTTCTCAGTTATGATTGTCTTGCCCTTATCTTGGACTTTTCTTTTTTATGTCTTCTCTATTTTGTCCACTTGCCCCTAGTATACATTGTTACACATGTTGACATCTATAGTGGGATCTTCTACTATATTCCTTACTTTCTCTATCATACCCTCTACCTCCTGTATTTTCTTATAGAGATCTACAATTAGCTTATCTTGGTCCATGCAGTCTGCTATGAGTTTCCTTCCTTTGGCTGCAAATTATTTCAGTGAAGCTTGACCAACCTTTAAAGAGTTGAGGTCAAGTGCAAATTTGGTAGTTAACTCATCCAATCTCTTCTTAAGATGAAGCTTTTCAAGATGTTGATGACATCCTCCACTAAGTGTACCTTTTGTACCTTGTTCTCTACTAGCAGTAGCCTATTCAAGATGTCTATTGACTCAACAAATAGAGGATTTCTCATTACTTGTTTCTCTTTGGCCTTTTCCATAGCTAAGACACTGATCTTGATCAGGTCTTCTTCTCCCCATGAATCCAAGCTTGTAGTATCAAGGGTCAAACTTGACAACAATGATGTTGATGGCATAGGATTGATAGGTGTGTTATCCATCATTTGTGTCTTTGTCCTTATTTCAATAGTAGGTTATTTTTCTTTCTTCTCTTCATCTTCTTTCTTTTCTTCTTCTTTCTCCTCTTCTCTTCCTTTTATATCCTCAATTAACACTTCTTGTTGCTTAGGTGAATTATCACCGCATAGTATTTCAACCTCATGTGTACTCACAAATTCTTCCTTGAATCTATCCAAGTCTTTTTCAATGGCCTCCATTGATATCTCCACATTGTCAATCATTATTGTGTCATCCTTTTGAGTTGTGATCATGGGTGCAGACTTTATTTCAACTATGGGCACTATTATTGAGGGCACTAAGTCCTAGGGACCTATCATATGTACATTTTTTACCTCATATGATTTCTCTTTCTCAATAGGTACTTGGCTTATGGGTGCAGATGGTGGTTGCATGTGTTGTTCTAGAAACACCTTCTCAAAGGCTTGTTTTGTCTCCTTTGTTATGAGCTCATAGTCCTTGTTCATTAAGTGCAAAGTTCTCATTTTTGTCCTTAGGTGTAGCTTCACCAAATTCAACAACAAGGTCTTTTCATCAACTAAGAATACTGGAAGATTGTCATCTAGTGTCTTTTCCCTGATTCAGAAGTCTTCTTCACTGGCTTGTCTTTTTAAAGTATCCAATATCTCCCAAACTTTATCTGGGATGACTATCTTCAATTCTAAAACTATCTTCTTGAACTTGATCATATGTTTGATCAGCATCTCATGGATCTTAGACTTGTCAATTTCACAATATTTGTCATAGAACTTAGCTATCTAATCTAGTCTTCCTTCCTCTACCACTCTAGACCTTAACACTTGAAGACTTGGTAGGAATCCTACCTCAGGAGGTGGTTGTGTATTTCTGCCTCTAATTCTTGTGGCTCTATCTAAAGGGTGACTTGTGACAATTTTATTCTTCCTCTTAGGAACCTTAGGAGATGCTTCAATGGACTCCACATCAACTATAACTATGGGGGCAGGACTGATATCATCATTTTTCTCAACTTTTATCTTATTTGTCTTAGGGTCATCTATTTTCTCTATCTTGGCTTCTAGAGGGGATGTGCTCTCAATCTGCATAGCTATTTTGGCTTCTTTGGCTTTATCCAGGTCTACTTGAGTCACACCATGGATCTTCAAAATCTCAGAGGTTATTTTGGTGGCTTTCCTCTTGGTTTTAGCATTGTTTAAGACTATGTCCACTTTCCTGGTCTTTTCTTCATAAGTTCCCCATCTAGGATCATTTGGATCCTTGGACGTCAGGCTTCTAGGAATTTCTCCTCCACTTCATAGCCAAGTGGATGAATCCATTTAGTTCTAGGCTCAACAGCCTCCATACAAGTATTGTCAATCTTCACCATAAAATAAATGTTGTCCTTGTATTTCTCAACAATACTTTCAGGTATCATATACCTCATTTGCATCCTTATCTTGAAGGTTTTTAGTTCTAACTCCATGTAGTCTCTTAGAGTGCTCTCAACTGATGCCTTAAGGGATATCTAAGGCATTGTAGGTAAAATTTTGTCTAGGTATAAGTTTGATACCTTCCCAACTATATGAAAGAACATATAGATTATCAAAGACCCAAACTTGAATATTTTGGTCTTATCATGCTTGATTGCCCTTATGTTATCCATCAACTATACGTGCAACATTTCACACAAGTTGAATTCACTATTTTCCCTTACTATCCTTATGGATGCAAGAATAGTGGTTGTGGACACACTATTGACCCCGTTGGCATGCTGAAATTTGTAACCAAAAATCATAGACATCAATTTGATGTCCTTCTCCTCAATTGGCTCAATTGTCATCCCATGATTGTCACTCTAAGATTTGCAGGCTTGTTCAACCAATTTCCTGACATCCTTCCCAACTGGAAGAATGGAACCTTTCCTAGATAAACATGTCATCTCATGAATGAGATCTGCTATGATTTTGTCTGGTACTTCACCTATCCAAAATAGGTCATCATGGATCCTGCTCAACAATATCTTGATCCAGTCAGATTCATAAAATTCATGCACAGGAGCATATTCAATAATGGGATGATTCTCAAGGTGCACGAACTCTCTAGAGAATGATTTTTTTGGGTTCATCGTAGAATCTAGGTGTGACCTAATGCTATCTAAGCTGACTGGTTCCTTTTTGCAATATACATAGGTGCATATATCTTCTACATGCATGACACCCATAGGGGTTCTTGAAAATGCACCTTCTAGGTCATCTAAGGTTGACTTAAAGGGATGCCTCTTAAACACATATCTCTTTCTTTTAGTGACATCAAATACAATTGGAGTAGCCATGACTTACTTGTTTAAATGCTTCTGAAAGGTTTCAAAGGGTTTCTGAGATGTCGTAATGATCTAGGGCTTCCAACGATCAAACTTATTTCTTTGCTGATAGATTTGTTGTAATGCTTCACAATTTCAACTGCTGGATCTTCAGTGCTCTCCAAATGCTCAACTTAGAATGCAATGTGTGAATAATGAAGCTCTAATGGATATAAAGTATCTTTTTTTTCCATTAATGCTTGTCGCATAAACATAGAGTTCAACTGTGAATTTCGTTCTTCTTCTCCGCTGACAATCTGGAAGTGTGCTCTTTCATACTACATCATATAGTCTCCAATTGGTTGTAGTCCAAGGCACATACTCTATGAGTTTACCAGTCACATAGGAGTCTAGAGCTAATCTATCTCCCCCTATGACAATGAAGGTCATTTAACCATAAATAGGAGTTGTGTCCATTGAGGATGCATCCTCAAGTATTTCATCAATATTATTCTTCTTTTCTTCCTTCCAAATCAAGCTCACATCTTCTGAAGCTTTCACAAACTTGACTTCTCCTTCTTCTTCTAATATTGAACTTTTTTTCTTTTTAGGGCTTTCTTGTCTTTGCACTCTTGTTCTGCAGAACCTAGAGATGTGTCCAGCCTTGTTACATGAGTGACAAATGACTAGAGGCCTGATATTCCTTGGTGCATTCAAGTGGGTTACCATACTGCACTGTCTGGCTATGTGACCAACATAATTTCATATCTGACATGTAATGTTCTGAGAGTTTCTTATATTCTTTTGAGGATGACTTATCAGACTTTTCTGATTTTGATTTCTTTGATTTGATCTACAATTCATAGCTCTATGACCAAACTTATTGCATGAATAATAGTAACCATTGAATGGTCTTACCTCTTTACAATTTATTGCTATGTGACCATTCTTGTTGCAAGCATAACAAGTCTTGTTCACCAGCTTGCGCTCATCCTTGGGTGGTTCAATTTCAGCTTCAGTATGATTTCCTATCTTCTTAGCTTCTGTAGCTTCTTCTGATGCTTTCTTTCTTTCTCGCATGTCATTGATCTAATTTTTTGCTTCATTGAATCCAATATCGCTAGTGTCTCATTTAACCTTTTGTGCATACAACTGTGACTCTATTAGATCCTTTCTTATGTGCAATTTGTCAATATGGTTCTTTTCCTTAGTAAATTCAGATTCTATTTGTTTCTTGATGTTCTCTAACTCCAATATTTTCATGTTTTCTTTCCTTAGCTCTTCATCTAACTACTTGTTTTCATTGACTTGTTCTAGTTCATAGACTTCTTGATTGTTGAGTAGCTTTTCATCTAATTATTCAATCTGATCCTTCAGAGATGAGTTTTCTTCATTCAAATTTTTTATCATTATCCCTAGGTCACTTGTAGAATAATCTTTTAAGTCCTTCCTTAGTTTCTTGATGATTACTTGAGAACCACTAACCTTTTCTTTCAGTTCTTCAATTTCTTTTTCAAATCTGTCAAGGTCTTCAAGAGCTTCTTCAAGATTATTTTTCAGATGTTTCATTTCTTCCTTATCCATGATCTCCTCAAGTGGTTAAACTTATCTTCAAAGGACCAGAGCTTTGATACCAATTGTTAGGATTGGGAACACTGAGAGGGGGGGGTGAATCAGTGTTCTATACTTTATTACTTTTTCTAAACTCTTGAATCTTAACTTAATGCTTAATAACTGAAATGAACATTAATGCAAATAAGATAAAAATTCATACCACATGACACCATATATGATTATGGGGAAACCCAAACAAGAAAAATCCCCAATGGGAATTGACACCCACTAAGAACTGCACTTGTGTATTATGATCCCTGTTAGAAAATCCTACAACCCTGTTAGGAGTTGATCTTTACAATGCTTTAGTATAGTGACCTAGTCAAGGGTCAAACACTGTTAGGAGTCTTTTACAATTAACCCTATCAGGGGTGAGGACACACTATCCTAGATCTCACTGCTCAAGTGGTGAAGGCTACAACCTTCTGGATATCTGATACACACTATATCTACTGGATGAACTATTGCTTGACACTACTTGTCTGATTAGTTCCTTATGTGCATTGATGCTTTAGCCTCTTGTAAAGCTCTACAAAATACTGACTACTCTTTGTAAACTTCTTCTCTACTCTTCTTCTACTCTCATGCTTAATTACAAAGGCTCGTGTCTTATTTATATGCACATACAAAACTCTTTATTAAGGCGGCCTATAACTAATCATATACAATGCTTCCAAATGAATTGGCTCAAGCGTGTTTACATACAATCATAATAACATGTCTATGACCTAAATACAATAGGCACATAGCCTTTACAAAACAATATTACAAGCGCTAACCAAAATACAAATAGTCGGCTCCATGCTCTGTTCTGTTCTACCGCTTACTGTCTGTGCCACTTCATCTGATTGTAACTTCCTCATACTGACTCATATCATCATGTGCTCTTAGAATTAGCATGAATACATACATAGAAGCTTATCTTCAAGGGTACATGTCATAACTATGTCATACGCACGTGCACTGATGCTTTGATCACCTGGTGCTCTGTTATCTGTCCAGTCTTCCATACTCAGCCATATTTTTTATCTTCTTCAATAAGTGCTGACTCCAAAACTTAATATGACTTTTTTTGCCATAATGAAAACACTGAATATAGTCATATACTTCACTATAGTCAACTTGACAACAACTATTAAGAATGTAATTATGTACTAATTACTCTTTATATTTATATAATCTAACATATTTTTAAAGTTTTCATAGACTAAGTGGCACATCAAAGGAAACTAAGGCAAGACAAGAAAGCATGGGAAACACAAACTTATCTCTGATGGTTATATGAAACTTGTCACATGAATTGTAAGTATCAGTAAATGAAATATTGCATAAAAATATATAAATTGAAAACATTTTTTTTACGAAACAATACAAGAAAAAATCATGATACTAAGCAAAAATGTAGGTCTCTGAGTTCAATAGAGCATCCATAGAAGATGACAAGAGAATTTCCTACCAGCAAGGCTATATAGCCATGGTTGAATGGCTATGAGATTTGAGTGGGAAAGTAGGAGATTCTGGTGCATCTGTCACAATGGTAAATAATCTAAATGAAAATTATTTCAAATTTAATAGTTTGCCAACAATCTATTTGATGTTAAGTTCCAACATAAAGTGACTATATTTATTTTAAATAAGCAAGCAATGATAACAATGTGCATGACATTGGAATGCATCCTGTTAATCCTAGAACACAACCTGCACATGATGAAGGTATAGATGTACATCCCATTAGTGGAGGTATTCATTTTTATCTTCAAATTTTTTTATTTAATTATTAATATAATTAAACATCTTAAATTGAAATTGGGGTAGTAATTAATGTAACCCTTTTTGTTAATATTTTAGAGTATGTAGTCGGTGGTGACCAAGTGTAGCATGATCTGGGTAGACAATGTTTATGTTTGAACGTTGACCTCTAATTCAGCCATAGACATGACATAGTCATTTCTCAATGAACAAATTACGACAATGAATATGAATTATTCACTTTGCAATATCAATTGAATCGACCTGTCACCTCCTATTTAGGTGGGGTGTTTGAATTACTCTCAGATTCAAGAGCCCAACAACCATAGACCAGTCACTAAAATGGAGGATTTTCAAAGCTAAGCATGAATGCAAATGAATTTTTAGCTAGAAATGAGAATGCAAATTAAGCTAGTAAACTTGAAAGAAATATGAGAATGCAGATTTAATCTAAAGCTTGAAAAGTGCAATTGAGAATTAGACTAAGAACTTGATAAGCAAACTATATTAAATATGAGAATGCAATTATACTAGAAATGGAAATTATTCTAAATATGCAATGAAAAAGCTTGAAAGTATGAGGAAATTGAGACAACAATTCACTATAGTTTTGGTACTCTAAAATTGCCTCTCCAAATGAGGAAAGAGAGGTTCATAATATAGAAGAGCTCGAGCAGAGAGTGAAGAGTTTCTTGCTAAGAAACGGTCGTCTCTTCAACTCATCGGTGGGAGGTGAAATAATTTGGAGGAATTATTTAATTAAGAAAATGAATTATGGCCACATGGGTGGCTTTTCGAATTATTTGAAGTATTAAATTCAAGTGGGGATAATCCATTTAAATAACCAAATAATATTTAATTCCTTTGATGTATATTAGCTAAAGGGGGTGGAATTAATTTAATTAAAGCACTAGGATTTTAGAATTAAATTAATTAATCATTGGGATTATTTAGCCAATAAATGTCAAATATTTAGGAATTAAATATAGTGTACGATTAATGCAAATTTAGGGTTTTTTGCATTTGACACCAAGTCAAATAAAGTCAAATAGGAGATAGATTTTCCTAGTACAATAGGACTTCGATGATATAGAAATTCAAAGGAATGCACAAAAATTGATTAGAATTGTAAGGTGCCAATTTTGGGGTATGACATTTCAGGATTATCTCTAGAACAAAGCCTAACCCTCAGAAGTCGAGGTTAGAATGCCAAGACACTGATCACATCAAGTTGCAGAACCAGCTTTAGAATGAAGCATGATTCTCCAAAGTCTAAGTTAGATTGCAAAGACAACGGTCAAATTACCACTTGAGAGAAGACTGTCCCCAAAATGAGGCTCAATCTTTAGGAGTCAGGGTTAGATTTCCCCAATACCCATAGATTAAATGATAACTGATGTAGATTTAGGACTATCACTAGAATGAAGCCTAGTCCTCTGAGACCTGGGTTAGATTGCCCAAATAACGGTCAGAAAGAGATTTCGAGAGCCATCTCTAGAATAAAGCTTGACTTTTGGGGATTAGGGTTAGATTTCCCCAATACCTAATGAGATTTCAAGAACCATCTCCAGAATGAAGCTTGATCCTCGAGGATCTGAGTTAGATTGCTCAGATACCTAAAAGATAAGATGACAAGATGGGAGACACAAAGATGCCCCTAGTGAAGAGATACCCCAAGCGATGAGGACTTTTGGTTCATATCAGACTGACTTGAGAATTGATTCGACAAGATTCAATGATGTAATCATCCTACCCCCTTGGGAGCAAAATCAAAAGATGACATGTCAGAAAGATGATTGACAACAAAAGGTTGCAAATATAGATAAAATCAAAGATCCAGAGGGACTCAGAATAGATTAAGGAAGCATCAAGAGGATGCAGAAGTGATATGGAGTGATTTGGAGGTCATGTTGACCAAGTTTGACCAAAGTTGACCATATTTGCCTAGAGTTGAATTTTGATGAAAACATTGAAGATCTTAAGAAAATGATGATAAGAAAAGATTCTGGCAAGAAAACACCACCAGAAGGTCGACTACACAAGTGTCCGATCCTGATGGTCCCAAAAATTTAAAATGTGATTTTGAGCTATCTACAAATGTCAGATTTTGATTTTGATCTTGAAAATGGATTCAGAGTGGTCAATTTAGCCAAGGGTGAAGTTTTCATGCAAAACGGAGCACTTTTGAAAATTAGGTCAAAAGTTGTATAAGGCTCGGAGGGGTCATTTCAATTCATTATTCACTTTTGTCTTTAGCAAATTTGAGAGCTCTAAGAGAGATGGAGAACATGCTAGTGCATTTGCATCAATTCAAGCACACCTAACGACACAACTGACCACCAGAGTATGATGCACCTGTAAGTAGTCGAACAACCATCTTACATTTCAAGTTTTAACACTTTTTAGGAGACTTAAGTTAGATTTTAAGCATTTTTTAGTCTTAGTTCATCCAATGTCGTATGAGGAATCAATTTCCTCATGCTTGTCTAGGTCACCTCTCACACAAGGAAATGGTTTCCTTGTGAGGGTTAGGGTGTCCTTGCATGGGGCTCCTCCGCGAGCTCGCGAGGTGCTCGATGATGCCACATGAGATTTCATCCTTAGTGATGAACTCTCACACAAACAAGGGTTCCATCATGCACAATAGCAAAATCCCATGTGGGGGAAGAGTTTCCTCATGCAAGAATTTGCAGCAACATTTGAGGAACCAAGTGCAATTTTACGTAAAATTTGCAAAGTAGAGTGTCCAAGAATCATGTTTAGGATAGATGCATAGCCTCACTTGTTGGTATTGCTTTGAAAAACCATCATGATTGAGAGACTAATCAAGTGTCCTCTCTTGCATTGCAGGTTGACTTCCCAGATATTGCATTTCAATCCCACCACCCAGTCGTCGAGGAGTTAGTGCGGAGATTGGATGATGTCGAGGGTGCCCACATAGACGGGTTGGGCTTGACTTATCTACGTGATATACCTGACATTTAGGTAAATCACAGGCTACTAGGTGCATTGGTCGAGCATTTCTACTCAGCAATGAACACCTTCTACTTTCCTATGGGGGAGATGACTCTCACCCCTGAGGATATCTATAGGATTCTAAGGATACCATTCCATGAGGCTCACGTGGAGTATGATATTCAGTCGAGAGTGGGCACACTGGCACTGAGGGCCATCTTTCAGGATGAGCTAGTGATGGGCCAGGCCATCTCGTGGGATGAGCTGATTGGTTGATATGGAGTAGGGCACAGGTTAGTGGTGGTCCTAGCAGTATTATTAAGATGTTACCTAATTTTGGATAGGGGACATCATGTTCTAGAGTGTGGATGGGGACATATGTTGCAGCGGATGCTGGAGCGGCCACCAGTGAGATTTGGATGGGGTGAGTGCATGCTTGTATAGATGTACCATGAGATGCACAAGATCATGTATTAGAGTGTGTGGACCATGGCCATAGGTGTTTTTGTTCTATATGTCTAGGCCTGGGAGCATCTCCCTATATACTTAGGCCAGTCTTCCATGATACTCGATAGCCCTTGGAGCCATATATATATAGGTACACCAAACCTATGACCTAGCCAATGCTAGGTAAGATAGAGCAGTGGTGTGTGCAGTTGGATGACATGGTTGTGGTTATTTGGTGGCCATGGGTAGCTATAGTGATATGGGATGATGCTCGGCATGAGTTACCACACATGTTCTTTTCACGTCCTCTGATCAAGTGGACCATTTCTATCATTGAGTGCTTCCCTCTCACATGAGTCTTAGGGAATTTTGGGAGACCACAGGATGTCTCCCAAGAGTACTGTTCCTATGATCAATTCATCAATGAGATGAGGAAGGGTTGGCAACTAAGATTAGACTAGGGCAGGTGTATGATTGATGCTTGAATACCACCAGCTTGGTGGGATTATATAGTGGATTTGACTAATGTAGGGATGACACCTGCATATAGGGATTACATTTTGGCACATCCATATCCCAGATTCACAGATCCTATTGGCATGGGCTAGTAGGTAGTTCAGCAGTAGCCTACATAGTAGTAGGCACAGTAGCAGCAGATACCAGCATAGTAGCAGATACCACAATAGTATCCTACACAGTAGCAGGTTGCTCAGTAGCCTCAATAGAGGGTATTGAGACTGAGGACCGGGCAGATTCCTATTCCTACAAGGAAGATGGGTTCAGATGCAAGTGCTAGTAGTAGCAAGACCCAAGAAAGGTCCACTAGGTAGAGGACCGAAGACACATCACAATAGCCACCTCCTGACAAGGGGGCACAAGGTGATGATACAAATATGTAGGATCAGGAAGCATAGGATCCACCTATAGGAGGTTAGGTCTCATAGTTACAAGAGGCTCTCCAGAAGAGCTGAGAGAGGATTAGACAGGTACAACAGGAGCGGGATGACTTCCAAACATAGTTCATCATATAGGAGACCTGGGTGGTAGAGCAAGATCGAGAGATCAGAGGGCTAAATGAGGCACTAGCTAGGGCCTAGCTAGAGGTGATATATGAGGCTACACAGTCAACATATTATTATGCAGCATATGTGGCTGTAGTGCCAGATTTAGCGATGCAGGTTCTGCCATTTTTAGAGTATGTTGGGGCATGGGCCATTCCATAGGGACCACCTCCATAGGTACCACCATAGGCACCTCCATAGGGAGCACCACCTCCACCTCCACCTCCATCAGGTGACAATGGGCAGAGCTAGATCTGGACTTTGATATATATTGTAGCCCCATTTTTTATAGACTGTGCTCGAGTAGCACCATTCTTTTGTACACTAACATTGATCGATCGATATATATATATATATGAGCTTGACTTTTGATATCATTGTACTTGTGTGTATATTGATTTTATGTTGATGTTTATGAGATGTTTCCTATATGCTTAGATGTATGGATTAGATATGAGATGCACATGATTCCTTTATGTATATGCAAATGAATATGCACATGTTTTATTTTATATATGAGTATGCAATGTGGAATGCAATGATAGATGGTAGATGAATGACTGTAAGGTATGATTTGATTTGTGCTAATGATGGATGCACATGCATATGAATATGTAGATGTAGAATGTATGCATATGATTTTATGGATGCAAATGGAAATGCAATGTATATGGTACTAATCATCTCATGCAGGATATCAGAATACATGATAGGTACTAACCAAAAACAAAGTTTGAAGATTGAGAAAGAGGACTGAACACTTGTGCAGCCAAGAGGAACCCAAGACAAAAGATGAGAACCTGCAACGAATGAATCCAAAAGAAGACAATGAAGTGAGCACCAAAACACTATCTCAATGCAAGCCTAGAATGAAAATGCAAGCCTAAGCTAGATGCAAATCCTAGGAATTGGTTGTTGGACCCATTTTATTATCATCATAGAGTTTTTAGTAGCAGATACTTGTAGGATGCCATACAACCCTCATTGACATTACAATCATGAGAATATGAATATAAAATTAGTTTTAGATCTATCAAAATGAGGTGTAAGCATTAAGGCATAAGAAGCCAGAATGACCTGAACACCTATTCCTTTTAATTTAGCAAGTTAACATAAGCATCAAAGTGTAGTTTCTAGAATGACTTGAATGTTACTTGCATACAGACATGCCAGAAATGCAAGAGTTTCTTCCTTTTTCTAAGTGAATGATAAGCATATCAAGGTGCTCACAGTGACCTTTAGGTTCACTTCGTAGGATAAGCATTTGCAATTTCACTTATAGCATAAAGAAGTCACTCAAACAAACAAGGAGAACAACCAACCTCACCAAATTTTCCATATAAAAGGAGTAAAGGTACACATGGTCATCCAACATGTGATCAAGGCTCTCATAGTGGACACCCCTCTTATGTAGATTCATTAGACCATTGGAACTAAACTGACAAACAAAAAGAAAAGGAAAGATCATGCCCCTAGTCTTCACTTCTCTCAGTCAAGAGAGACATCTTAGAGTTGCTCGAGGAGGAATGATAAAGAGAAAAGACAAACACACAAAATAAAAGCTCAGCACGCTTCAAAGAATTACAAATCTAGTTTTAGTTTCAATTTAAGAAGATTGAAGTCAGATCGGAAATATATAGTGCGAGAAGTCTCAACAAAACAGTGACAGTAGATAGACGCAGTGAGAACCACTAGTGACTGACGTGAGAGATAGTCTCAAGGAGAAATCAAAGTACTAACAAAGTATCAGCAGGCAGACATAGTGAGAACCACTGGTCACTAATGTGTGTGTGAATTTTCTACCTGATCTGTAGACACAACACTTCAGTAAAACATTAGAGGTTAGCAAAAATCATGCAAAATTAAAATCTAATCTAACCAAGTGATTTACTACCTTCTAATAGGTGTGAGATTGATGTTCTCAGATTGCTATCAAGATCAGTGACCTAGATGACACCTAAATGAAGGATTTGAATGCAATTGATCTAGATATGAATTGAATGCAATTAAGCTATTTTTGATATTTTTTATGCAATAATAATGAAAAACTGATATGAATCTATGCTAATATGGAAATTGATCTAACAATGATATGAATCTATGCTAAATGATATGCAATGCTCAAAACTAGAAAGATCTCACAATAGCTTGGATTCGCAAAGATGATTCTTTAGACTCCAATTCGACAATGTGAGGATGCAAAAATATGAGATGCTTTGAGATGAGCTGAGGCTTTAATTTATAGAAATCCAGGGCTTTGGAGGTGCATGGAAAAAAGCCATAAATCACTCAGATTAACTCAACTTGATTTTTGAGTTATCTGATAATAAAGATAATTTAATTCACAAAAACATGCAAAAACTAAGTTTTAACTCAAAATAGAGTTTAGCTTTAATTGATAATTGATAGTTGTCTGCTTTTATGATTGTGCATGTTTTATTTAAGAATTAATTTAATAAATAAAGTGATTTATGCTCAACTTAACCTATTTTTTAAAATAAATAATTGATTTATGGGTTAATCAATCATTTAGTCAAACTTTTATTAAAAACTATATTATTAAATAATGACAACTTGCTTTAATCAATTAAATAAGAATTTAATCAATTATTCATAGGATATTGGATTTATTGTCAAAATTAAATAATACAATTAATAAGAGATAGAATTAAATTTAATTAAACAATTAAGTGGCAAATATTAAATCTAATTAATTAAATTTGAAAATATTCAATTAATCAAACTTAGGATAAATATGATTTATTGCCAAATAATCATTAAATTAAAGATAATTAAGATAATTAGGAATATTGCTAGGAATATTCCCCGATGCAGAATTTAAGATAATCAATTAGGATTCGATGATGTGCAGATGTGCCTTTGGTTAGGACTTTGATGTCGATTTCGTTCGATGTGTCGATATAGGAGATTAATGAACTTATAGCCCATTTTTGGGGTATTACAACTAATACAAGAGATAATCAGAGAGAGAGATCTAAGAGTGAACAAAACACCAGTAGGCAGATGCAGTGAGAACCACTGGTGACTAATGTATGAGGGATCCTTGAGAAGAGAGATCTAAGTGATAGCTAGGTATCAATAGGCAGACATAGTGAGAACCACTGGTGACTGATACACAAGAGATCCTCAAGGAGAGAAATCTCAAAAGTAGCTAGGCATTAGTAGGAAGACACAGTGAGAACCACTGGTGACTGATGCAAGGAAAATCTTTTGAAAATGATAGGACAATGCGCCCTAGACCAGGAAGGTTCCCCCAAGTGTGACCAGTTTTAATCCATGTAGAGTCAAGCAAGATCTCAAAGATAACTGAGAGCAAGTGCATGAGCTAGAAAACTAAAGTAGGAAAGAAAACTAAAGCAAGAAAACAAGAGCCAAGTGGTGCCGCAATAGGTATAGTATTGGGGAGCAAGAGGCACTTGTTTACCATGTTTTCACCATCTTGGCAGAGATTCTATTTTTGCTACCATGACGTCTGTTTGCCAGGTTTTCATCAATGGCATATTTTTCTTTTTTTCAATTTTTTTGTACTTTTCTCTATTCTTTTTTTTTTTCTATATTTTTCAATTTTTTTGATTATTATCAAGGCACCTGTTTACCAGGTTTTCACCAGGATAATAGATACATCAAAGCACATGTTTACCAGGTTTTCACTAAGATGATCATTTTTTTAGGACATTTTGCAATCTTTAAGATTTTTTAAGAATAGAGTATGTACATGAGCATATAGAGATGTCTCAGATGTAGAATCTTTTTAGGTGCAGAGCATTGATCAGCTCTTTGAGTTCTTCTCCTTGAGTAGTAGATAGTTGGTAAGCACCAAACCCAAATGTTGCAGTGATAATGTACAGACCGAGCCAGTTAGGTTCAAACTTTCCCTTCTGGATCTGTTGTTGTTAATTCTTGGGGTTCTCTCTTAGGATGAGATCACCCACTTGGAATTCCCTTGGTCTAACTTTCTTATTGTAGCTCTTAGACATTCTTTTTTGGTACACACTTAGATGATCGAACGCCACTTGCCAATGTTCATCCAGTAACTCTAGCTCTTGTAGCCGAGATATTCTAATGTCTTAATCAATAATGAGGTTCTTCAGAGAGACTCATAATGTAGGAATCTAGACCTTAATAGGCAACACATCATCCATGCCATAGACTAAGGAAAAGGGCATGGCCCCTGTTGGTGTTCGAATGCTTGTTCTATAGGCCCATAAAGCTGGATTAATCTGGAGGTGCCAATCTCTACCAAATTTGTGAACTGTTCTGTGCAGGATCTTGAGGATTGTCTTGTTGGAAGCTTCTTCTTATCCATTACCCTAGGGATAATAGATCAAGGACCAATGTTGAATGATTCTAAACTTATTACATAACTCCTTTAGATCTTTGTTCTTGAATTTCCCCCCATTGTCAGTGATTATTGAGGAGGGTACACCATATCTACAAATGATGTAATTCAATATGAATCTTGCTATAGACTTGCCATCAGCTATGATGAGAGGCACTGCCTCAACCCATTTGGTAAAAGAATCTATGGCAGTGATAATGCACTTGTGCCCTCTAGAGGAAGAAGGATGGATCTGACCCACCAAGTCAAAGGCCCATTGTTGAAATGGTCAGAAAATAATGAAGAGAATGAACTCCTTGGTAGGAACATGGATCAAATTTCCATATAATTGGCACTGCTTGCAAGATTTAGCATATTTTATAGCCTCTTTTCCATATCCGGCCAATAGTAACCAGCTCTAATAAGTTTACGAGCCAATGTCAGGCCACTTGAATGATAACCACAGATGCCTTCATGCACCTCAACTAATGCACATTTGGACTCATCAGGTTCTAGACACCTAAGGAGGGTAGTGTCTAGACCTCACCTATACAAGTCATTAGCTACAATGACATATTGTGAAGCACTATGGATTAGGTGGCATTTTTCATTCTGAGTATAAGTGTCAGGGATAATTTGGTCCCGGAGGTAGGATTAAATATGATGGTAGCAAGATGAATCATATCCAATGACTGAATAGATCATCTTAGATTTAGGAGTATTATAGGCTAGGTAGCGTAATGTCTCCACCAAGAATTCATCTATGAAGTCATTTTCTGGCATCTTTAGCATGGAGGCAAGAGTAGCCATGGCATCAATTGCTGTATTATATGCTCTTGGAATTTGTTGGAAAGTAATGTGTGCAAAGTAATTTTTTAGATCAGCCACCATCCATTTATAGGGCACCATATTTTCATCCTTGGTTTGATAAATATCATTAACCTGATTGATGACCAATTGGGAGTTTCCAAAGACCTTAAGTTTGTCCGCATGCCATTCAATAGCTATCTACATACCATTGATTAAAGCTTCATATTCAAAGATGTTATTTGTGCAAGGGAACAACATCTTATATTCTTTTGGTAAAGAGTATCCTTGTCATGTGATGAATAATGTTTCGACACCTGACCCTTACTGGGTGAAAGATCCATCAAAGAACAGGTTCCATGTTTGATGTGTGAGAAGCATGATAGACTCATCTAGAAACTCAATTTTTAAGGGCTGATGATCCTTGAGAGGAGCTTCTGCCAACTAATCTACAATCGCTTGTCCTTTGATAGCCTTTCTCTCTACATACTCAATGTCAAACTCACTGAGTATCATGACCCATTTTTCTAGCCTGCCTATGAGGGTAGCTTTGCTGAGTAAGTACTTTAATAGATCAATTTTAGCAATGGGTATTGTAGTGTGAGAAAGCATATAGTGCCATAATTTTTGTGAAGCAAATACCACTGCTAGAAAAGATTTTTCAATGACCAAATAGTTCATCTCATAAGAGACCAGAGTTCTGCTGATGTAATAAATGGCTCTTTCCTTGTTATTTTGGTCTTCTTGAGCCAACAAAGCACCTAGAGATGTGTTTGTAGCTGAAATATAAAGGATGAGTGGCTTCCCATGAATAGGAGGCATCAATATTAGTGGATTTTCAAGATATTGTTTGATTTGAGTGAGCCCTTTGTCACATTCTTTGTTGCACTCATAAGTCACACCTTTATGTAGAGTTTTGGCGAAAGGTTGTGACTTATCGGCCAGTTGTGCAATGAAGCACCAAATAGATTACAGTCTACCTTGAAGTCCTCTCATCTAATTGATGTTCTTTGGTGGAGGCATCTCCATGATAGCTTGAAATTTCTCAGGATCTACCTCTATATCTTTAGCAGATATGATATAACCTAATAGCTTGCCAGAAGTGACACCAAATGCACACTTTTTTGGGTTAAGCCTCAGACTGAATTGTTCCATTCAATCTAGTATGGGACCTAGATCTACAAGATGTGTCTTCCACTGCATACTCTTAGCCAAAGTTTCATCTACATAGTCTTCCATTGTTTTGTGCATCATGTCATGAAAATAGTGGTTACAGCCCTTTGATATGTAGCTCCGACATTTTTCAGTCCAAAGGGCATGACATTCCAACAGAAAGTTCCCCAAGCACATGTGAAGGCATTCTTTTCTTGGTCTTTTGGTGTGATCTTTATTTGATTATAACCATAAAAACCATCCATCAAAGAATACATTTGATAGCATGTCATCATATCCACAATCATGTCGATATTGGGTAATGGAAAGTCATCTTTAGGACATGCTTTATTTAGGTCTCAGAAGTCTTTGCACACATGGATAGATTTATCATGCTTTGTAACTAGAACAATATTAGAGATCTACTCTACATAGTCAATAGCTCTAATGAAACCAACTTTGAGAAGTTTTTCTAACTCTGCTTTGACTGAAAGTTCCACAAGTGGATGCATCTTTCAAAGCTTTTATTTGATAGGCTTAATGCCTAGTGCAATAGACAGATGATGCATGATTAGATTGGGATCCAATCCAAGCATATCAGAGTAAGTCCATGAAAAATTGATTTTCCTGCTTTGAAAGAAATTGGTGAACTCTTCTTTCTCTTTTGCAGATAGAGACTGTGCTAAATGAATAATCTACAATGTAGCTTCTGTACCCAAATTCACTAGTTGTTTTGGCTTAATCAGCACTGATGATATTTCTTGAAAATGACCGGGAAGTGTATCAAGTATCTCATCCTTGGGCACCTTAGAGAAGTTTTCACTCTTAGATATGTTTTTTATTTTTAATTTTTTTGGGTCTGACACTGCCACAATGTGGTTTTCACCATTAGAGCACCTATTCTTTTTTCTTTTAATTTTATGACTACGATACTTGATATCAACTTCGGTCATATTGATATTGTCTTCACTGGTGGAGAACATTATAGGTTCAATAGTGTTAAGATAACAAGCAAGAGTGTAGTCATTCTGGAACATAAGGGCTTTGCTAGATGGAGAGGGGGAGTTCCAGTCGATGAGTTCAAGATTTTGGAGTGAGATAGAAGTGGCAAGTTCAAGTGCATTCATAGTATAGCCATCAAAAGCATGGATGAGTAAGTCAAGACCTAGAGTGATCTCATCCAAAGGTGTGTTTGATTCCTCTTGAGTCCTCACAATGGAAGTAGAGGGAATGTTAGCGTTAGTGGAATCACACTCGGTCGTCCTAACACTAGACCCTTCACCTACTTCAAAGAGGTTTTCATACACATGAACAACATCTATATCTTTATTAAAAGTTGCATTAGACAGAGAATCAAACTCATACTCATGTGAATCAGTGATGCTCGATATGGGAATTCCATCAACACTATTTGTACCATCTAACTCATTTTTAGCTCTTGTAGCACTGATGGCTTGTTGAATTTGATCTTGTTCAAACCGCTTTTGGAAATGTGGTGGCATGTATTTTTCACCTTGAAAATCAAGATCATCCATTTTCATTGCTTTCCACTGGTCATATGTGAGTTGATGCACTGAAGCAGTGTCATCAGAATGACTATCAATCTCTACCAGATGGACAGGTATAATAGGATCATCTAGCTCTTCAAAGAATGCAGCAAGAACCTGAGGAATAGGATAGGGAAAGATATCCTCATTAGAGCTATCCTCTAGATTTGCAACTGTGGTAGTGTCTTCAGCTTCTGGCTAGAATTATGGTTCTGGTTCTGGCACTGGTACAAACTTGTTAATCCCTAAATGAAACAGGATTTTCTTGAAGCCTAGACTGTTGGCAATTTGGCTGAGGTATGTACATAGATGTTTTCATTATGGTAACATATGCTCCCTATGAAGATTGTATAAGCTAGAAAGTAAGTATGGAAGATCACAGACTAAAATTATCTAAGTATGAAACAGTGTTTTTGACAGAGCACTCGATACAGTTTGTTTTAGCGACATTCACTGGAGCATGATCAAAGTTTGTGCAATTGAACATAGACTCTATGGTGTCTAAGGATACCCCATCTTAATGCACAAAAGAGTATAGATAGTACAGACAAAGTTATGATTGTTTTACCAATGACAAAGTACAGCCGATAGAGCAGTTTTGAAGGCAGAACTAGTAAATGAATTAAGGGATTATTTTGCTTGTCAAAATAATGACTTAATATTTTAAAGAGATGACATCCTAGATGTTTACTCTTAGATAAAGATATGCAAGCCGACTGGAGAAAGATATTATGTTTGTATCTTGTATAAATAAAGATGTACCGAACATACTTGAAATGTAATATGTAACTTGTGATAGTTGTATATTGTGATAGCAGCGAAAGTTGTTGATGTGAAGCTGTAAGCAATACTATATTGTAATCAGTAAACATTTGTATTACTTGTTTGGGTAGTGAGCTCATCTGGTAATCAGGTTTTGTATCTACAACTCCTAATAGGGTTGAGGCTTCTAACAAGGCCTATAGTCCCTTAACCAAGATTGATACACTATATGATTGTAATAGACTCCTAACAGGGTCAACATCCTTAACAGGATATCTTTTGATTAGTGGATCTTTGTGGGTACCATCCCCACCGAGGTTTTCCCTTGGCTAGGGTTTCCTCAAGAACATATCATGTGTTATGAGTTCTTTACATTTACTATTATGTATGCTATTTATTTTCTTATGCTTTAAAATAATATGTTATATCCATAAGTGGGCAAAAGTAAAAGTTTGTGAAATACTAATTCACCCCCCCCCCCTCTCAGTATTTCCTATTTCTAACATAGACCTGTGGTGTCCTTAGTGTGATGACCTGTGGCTTCAATTGGTTTAAGCAAACCATTATCATTCACCCCTATAGGTCCACTCCCTTTATAACCAAAGTGCTTCATGATTTTGAAGGCTTCACTGTATGGTTCTTGTTCTAAGTCATGAGCAGGAGTGATTTGTTCAGATGTTTCTTTTCCTTTGTAAAGCCAAGCTGTAATAGCCATTTCCTCATCTTCATCCTCTAGTGGTGTTGTGGCCTTGACCAGTGTAATTTTTAATGGTGAATATTCACCTTTTGGCAAATTATGTGGAATACATTTCATGAAATTGATGAATCGCGCAGGTATAGGTTGGCCCATATTCACCCAATCTTGACATGATAATTGCTAAATATTCATTGGAATCGCCAATCAGATTTGTCATTTGACATTGTTGACCATCATATTCACCTATAACTAATCTAACGTGATTCTTTTAATGGTCTCTTATTCGCCAACAATATTAATTATGAATTGCATATAAAATTTAAAATAGCCAAATGGTTTATATTGTTATCTTAACCATGACCTATTTCACCAACTCCTTAATTAATTATTTTATTGGTCCACGATGTATTTCACCAACCCTTTAATTAATTGTTTTATTGGTCCACGACGTATTTCACCAACCTGTTAATTATTGGTCCACCACGTATTTTTAATTTTTTGCCAAAAATAGCATTGATCAGGTCGACACTCAGCACATTTTCGCCACAAGCCTGGGAATTTAAAAAAAAAATTGGAAATTTGGAATTTAGAATCATGGATTGATATAAATTCAAATCAAATTTAGAAAACTTAAAAGTAGTCTTATCGTGCGTTGTTACAAATTTTTGGAGCCGGAGGGCCAGATTTAAAAATAACAATCTTGCAATAGTAAATAGAGGATTTAGCATTTCAGAGAGTCAGAATTCAAAGGAAGCTGCACAAAGGTAAACAATTATTTGTTCACATTTCATAGTATTGCTATTAATTTTAATTCCTAGAGGCTAGAATCCTAGTGACTAGTGAGAGGTCATTGGGTGAAGATGTCAGACAAGGGTGACTATCCTGAGATTGGGTACCCTCAGGCTACTACTGCTGAAGGGATTTAGATATTAGGGGAGGTTGAGACTCAGACTGCTCACCATGCTCAGGGTAGTGAAGAGATTGGAAAGCTAGAAAAGGGTAAGACTCCTCAGGGTAGTGAAGGGCATGGTAAGACTCCTCAGGGAAATGAAGGGCCTGGGAGGCCATCAAAACACCCAAAACTTAAAGATACTACCATAAAGGCTTTCTTTGGATTTGGCAATGTTTCTGCTCCGTCAACATCTGCAGTTGTGAGTGAAAAATCCATTCACAATAGCTCACTAGTACTAGTACCACAAGCTGGGGTTTTCATTGAGTTAAATGAAAATCAAAATGCATCAAATGAGGATAATAATGGTGGCATGAGAGAAGATGTTATAAGGGATACGCAGAACCAGTTGGAAGAAAATGCTAGCAATGAAGATAATAATGATGTTGGTAGGAAGAAAAGAAAAAGGGAAGTAAAAATGGGGTGGGAGTGGGAAATGTTAAGAAATTTTAAGGTTGATTCGGTAGCAAAGTACTAGTTCATTGAACCAGTCCTAAGCAATGATCAACAACCAACAGAATGCAGGTGTAAGATTTGTACCTGGTAACTTAAAAGAGACAAGAAGTTACAGCTAAAGCTTGACACTATAGAAAAGCATATAGGTAAGGTTTATGAAAAATAGACCATAGATAGACAAGAAATATCAGTAGTGAGATGGAAATCAAAGGAAGAATGTCTTCATGTTAAGTATTCCATAGAATATGAAGAGCATAACAAGAGAATGGCAGTAATTGCTAGTAGTGAAAATCCAATCAAGGTTGGGTTTAAACATGCAACCAATGAAGCAAACCTGGCAAAGACCATTCAGATGAGTGTTGTTTTTCATATTTTGTCCAGAGGGCATCCTATGAGAGACTTCTTATAATATGGTAATTTATTATGTTTTTTGAAGTTCCTCACTATCCTATGTCACATTGGTCAACAAACATTGGATGGGAAATGGAAAACTGTCTTTCTGAGGTGGAAAGGCAAAATTTATAAGAGAAAGTAAAATAGTCCAGATTCATTTCATTATCCATAGATGAAGTTACTGTAGTAGATAACACTACTTGGGTCTATATGCATGTGTATATAGTAAAAGAACATGTCCGCCAAGCTCATGTACTCTGCGTTCGTAAAATGAGGGGCAATTCAACAGCAGAAAACTTATATTTTGAAGTGAAGAATGCTTTGAATGAAGTTGTTGGTATGGATGATTTGATGAATGGAAAGAAGTTAGTGTGTGTTGGAGCTGATGGAGCTATAGTAATGCAAGGCCAAAGGAATGGTCTCTATGCAAGATTACAAACTAGTATTGCACCTTACATGCTTAGCATAAATTGCATGGCCCATTTAATGAATTTAGCATATAAAATTGTAAGCGATTTTCCTATAGTGGGAAAAGTTGAAGATCTAGTTCGTGACATATACACTTAGTTTTGTAGAAGTCCTAAACAAGCTTCTCAAGGATGTTGAGACTAGATGGATCTATTTGCATGGACTAGTAGAAAGAGTTCTAATAGAATATCAATCCTTGATCGGAGTAATATATGAGCAACGCCTCACAGTAGACAAAGCTCCTGATTTGTTACATAAGTTAAGTGATATAGAGACTATGTTAACTTTAGCTAGTCTTCTCCCCATGCTGGATTTAATGAAAAAAATTGTTAAGAAAGCCCAAGATATGACTATGTATATCCATGAGTACTCAGATTTACGTAGAATGACATGCATTGCCCTAGATAATTTATACTTAGATATAATAACACTTGAAAGCCCAAATTTTTTTAGGTGGCAAATAATTTCAGATTTGAATCATGCTGAGAATTTCTTACAATTCAATGCAAAAAATGATTTATGTTTGTTTGTGAAAGGATATGAAATACCAATGCACCAATCTAAGATGGGGAAGCGAGGCAGACTACTTCCAATTAAAAGGGTTGATTTTGATAGGTTTGTTAAATCTATTAGTGATAATTTGAAGTCAATTTCCTACCAACTTTCAAGTGAGATTCATGAAAGATTCCCTCGACAAGAAATTATTGAAGCCATGGGTTGTGTGTTTCCTCATTTTTGGAAAAACATCAGAGATAGACAACTTGATGCTCATATGTTTCATAAAAAAATTGATGAATTGATTAGAGATTTTTCAAAACATGTAGATTGCAATGGACAACCAATTGATGGAATTATAGATTCAGCTAATCTTAGAAAACAATGTAGATAATTTGCATCATGTATGAAATTGCAAATAAAAAACTTGGAGAATCCATTTGAACCTGGTGCAATAACAAAGCTTTGGAAAAGGATAGAGCAGAGTGAAGTATTGTGTGATTCAATATTAGAATATTTCAAACTTGTTGATTTATGTCAAACAATGATATTGGGGTCGGTGGAAAATGAAAGAGTTTTCAGTGCATTGGGGTTTTTGAAATCAAAGATCAAAAACAAGCTGGATAGAAATTTGGAAACTTTCTTGAGGTTGTTTGTAATTCAGTACAATGTTAGAGACTTTCCTTATGATAGGGCATTGGCAATTTGGAATTCCCTACGTGAAAGATGAGATCTTTTGAACACTCATTCAAAACATGGTGGATCTGAGACAAACGATAGATCTTGGTCCCAAACTCAAAATGAAGATGAAGAATTTTTTGATTTTGAATACCCAACTCAGAATGAAGAAGAACCTCTTGCTAGTAGTAGTAGTCAATTTCAAGAGCTAGATTCCATGTGGGATATAGAAGAGGTAGAATTCTCACTGACACTGAGTGAAGTGTGAAGTGATTTAGAATTAGCATTCAGTTAATAGGTATTTATAATTTTATACACTGTATACTTATTACTGTAATTGTTGGATAAATTGATAACGGACTTGATTCTGAATATTTATTATTGACAATTTGACTCATATTCAGCTACAAGTAATAAGTATTGTTCATGATTTTTGTTATTTGAATTTTGATTTTTGTAATTTCAATTTTGATTTTTGTAATTTGTAATTTGAAATTTGAATTCATGATTTTTGTAAAGTAGAATGTTCAAGAAATTTGTAATTTGAAATTTTGAATTCATATAATTATTAATGTCCTTTTTCATCACTGTAAGTGTAAACTCCTTGGCCCTCAATGCCTCATAGTCATGCAGGCTGTAGCCATGTTATTTCAAGTTTCAACTTCAAGAATAAGATTCAAAACTTAAGTTGGGCTAGTTGCAAAGTTACACAAACAGTTCATCTAACCCTGTCTCAACTTCGCTACATGCAAATTAGAGGCCTTTTGAACCCTTCCAAAGTTATGGTGACAGACTAACGGTCTTCTTAACATCTTTGATTCTCCATTCTCATATAACCATGTGAAGTCCCGCGTAAAGCCTTTCGTAACCTCTCAACTATTTAATCTCGTAACTAATTAACCTTTCTGTAGTTACGCCTTCATGCCAAATGCTTCATCGCAACTTCATAACCACCAACACTAATGGCCAACAAACCCTCACGAAGCTCCATAAACCAATTGTTCCTAAAAAAGTGTCAAATATTAATATGTCCATTGACACATGTCACAGTCCATTCCTCTACACTTTCCACGTGCAATGCAACTAACTGTCACTTTCAACATCGTTACGCACTCTCACTTTTAACTAACTATCTCTTTATTTTTGAAGTTATGCACACCATTAGTTGAGAGTCCCTCAGAAGTTTGGAACCCATTAGCATCCTAACCACTTAACCATTGAGAAGTTATGAAACAACCCAGCGTTACTTTGGAACATTGTCGGTGGTCTGTTAGTAACGCGCAGCCGCACATGCTTAAAGGTTCTTTTAAGTGACTTGAAAAAGTAACTATGAAATAGAACTGATATGAGCCTTTCTAGGGTTTATTGGATTTTTAGAGCATATCTCAACCTAGCACTTGGGGTTTTAACATTTTGATCAAAATTTAGGCCTTGGGGAGTGTTAGCACTTAAACTTGTAGATGATTTTAAACTGATTCAAATACTCCTGAAATCAAAACTCATGTTAAACCCCTATATTTACCTTGTAAAAAATGCATTAAAGAGCCTTACAATTTAATACATAAAAGAACTAAAGCATCCATATGTGAAGACAACTAGAAAGAGAAAAGAAGTTCCAGCATTTTTGTATTAATATCAATTGTATCAGTACACTTTAAGTCTTTAACAAAGACTTGTAAGAAAATAAGATCCTATATTCAGATTTTGTACAAAAAAAAATTTTGTATGAATGATGACCACCAATACAGGCTAACTTACATCATTTTTTGTTTGATACAAGCTCTCCCTAGAATTATGGATCAGGTGCCAGGTGTACTTTACTCCTCTTCCTTTGCCTCTAGCTCCAAGACAACTGGATTTTTCTTCTTTTTCTTTGTACTTTTATCCCAGGCTGCTACATCATCATCAAAGGACCAACCATAACCATGCAATTCCTACAATGATTTAATCTGTAACTCCCACCTGGAGTCAATGATGCCTTTAATATCTGTAACAAACTTTGTGCAAGCATTCTCAACTTTTATCAAGTTGTCTATTATGTTGTTACATCCTTGTAAGTCCAAAGATTTATCACCTCCGAGGAAAGCCTCTTGCTTACTTATTATTAGGCCCATACTTGACTTCCACTCATCCACACTGAAAATGCTTCCATCATCACTGTAAACAAAGGGAAAATACTTACTATAATATTTATCAAACATGGCCATCCTGGCCTTTATCTAGTTTTATTTTCCTTTGAAAAACTTTGAAATAGCACTGACAAACCCTATCTTTTCATACACTTTGGTGACTACTTCAGGGATATCAGGCCTATGTGGCTGCAAGACATCAAGCTTCTCAAACAACATACTCCTCCTAGACTAGATATTGTAAAGTGGCTCTAAAATAGCCAATGACTCATTCACTTTCTCATTTTCCTTATGCAACAGGACCACTGACTGATGGACTGAGTCCATTTTCTTCTTTATTTTGTCTAGTTTGTGTTGCACAACATCTGACATGGTCTTCAAGGCTACCTCAAGCCTTAACTTTTCTAGATCCTCTGATGTCCTGTCAAGAATTTTTGCCTCTGGCTAGGAAGGAGGAGGAGGAACAGGAACTACCTTTGAAGCTTCTTCAAGCTTGATCTTTAAATCACTTAATTCATCCTCCATTTGTTTGATCATCATCAATTTCAAATCCCTGTCTTTAGCCACCTTCATTCAATTCTTGAATAACTTGGTATACCTATCTGACAATTGAGCTATCTTTTCTTCATTGAGGTGGGCAAAGTGTGTTACCACCTTGGACACCTCAAGATCAGTAGTATTCTAGATAGTCTAGATAATCTTATCTCCTTCCATCTTATCCTTAATGCTGACCAAGGAAGGCTTCTAAGTCCTAGAAGCAAGTGACCACATTGCAACAACTTGAGATTTGGAGTCATAGCCACTACCCCATATCATATCACCAATATACACCTCATATGATAGAATTCCCTCTGGTTGCTTTCTAATTTGATCAATAATAAAGGAAGAGGTGAGATCCCATCTAGGAGTCAAGAGCATCCTGCTTGATTTTACCATCTCCTTGGCCTCATCAATAGTGATATTCTCAAGGCTAGGGTCATAAGATGTTAGATCCCTTAAGGTCTCTTTGCTTGGTTCCATACCCTCTAGCAATGCTTGAGAAACTTCTCTTTGTTTCCTCCAAATGAGGAAGCTTTTTAACTCATCACTTTTGACAAACTGATCATCACTAAGGAATTCCTCTTGGTATAATTCCCTTTCATCTTTTCCCAACAATAGACACAATTCCTCATCTTCCTTGGACATCACCTTCTTACCTTCCCTGATAGCCTTCCTCAATTGGTGATGATAGACCCGGTCACCAAGTGCTAGAACAAAGGCCCTATCAACAACTTTGCCTCTTCTCTTGGGAAGGTCCACCAATCTCAAGCTTTTGTTTCTTCAATGGTGGCTCTAAGGTATCCTCTGCCTCTAGTGGATCTTGAGTCAAGTCAATAATGGGGGAGTCCCTTGCTTGAGGTGGACTATCACCCTCTTGTGATTCATCAGTGTAATCCTCATACTCTGAGGAAGAATAATTATTTTTCACATCCAGCTTGGCCTCAATCATACCCTCCATCTGGCTAGATAGGGTGCCATGCATTTCTATCATTCTTTCCATCCTTTTTAAATAAGGGACATCAGGGAAAAACCAATCAAAAGTAATATTGTCTTTTTTTAATTGGGCCTCCAGTCTTAGCAAATCAAAATAATTAGTCCATCTCCTTTGAGCTTCATCTTGATCCAATATGTTCCTGATCACATCCTCCTTATCCAAGCCCTCATGTACTCTAATTGTGCCAATGTTAGGAATTAAGGTCATCCTTGCAGTCTTTATAAAATCTTCAGGATCAACATACCTACAAGTACTAGAAATCATTTTGAAGTGATTGAGCCACCCACTGAGCTGTGGCAATGCTCTCTTCCCAATCAGGAAACTGCCAATTATGAACTTTCTTGGCATGAATTTACCCTTCTTGTGAGGTGCCAAGTGTTCTCTATTAGTCCATATCAATTTCCAGATGAATTCTAACATGGAAACCCTTGGAGGCAAAAATATTGGAAGGAGATGTGGGGGCTGTGGGCAACCATAAACCCTAATCTCAGTAAAGTTTTCTCCAAGGTAGAAATCACCCCAATTATGGTTTCCCAATCACTTATCTTCAAACTGCACTGGCCTTAAAAGCTTCAAGACCTTAACTGACAATCTTACCACATTTGTCCCCAATAATCCAAGAATTGGATAAACAAAATAGTTTTGAAACACACAAAAGTCACATTCATTAGAGGTGTAATTCCACACTCTAAGCTAGTATTACACTAGATTGGGATGGCCTTCAAATGAGAGTCTCAGCTTCAAAACCCTTGCATCCAAACAATTAACATTGAAATATAGAATTAAATGCATCAGGAGAGAATAATGCATAAACGTAGTGGGTCTCTTACTTTCTTTAATAGCCATCAAAACCTCATGCATCCTATCGATTACATATTGAATGTAATCATAATTAGTATTTGCATGGTAATTTTGGATATCTAGGATAATCATTAAAAAGTTAGCAAGAAACATCTCAGGATCACCATCTATTCCTAGAACCCTACACAATCCATGGCACAAGAATTTCATGTAAAAATTGCATTTTTCGAACTCATAAGGGGCCTTCATGTTGGTAGGGAGAGGGGCTACATATTTACCCTATTTAGGCATGTGCTTGCTGATTTGACTCTTCACAGACCCCACATTACTCATATTTTTTTTCTTTCTTTCTTCAGGTCAATTTCAGTAGAAGAGGAAGAGAAGAAATCAAAATCTTTCATAAAAGAACCCCTATCTAAAGTTACCAGGGCAGACTGGTCCTCTTTTTTTATCATCTTTGAGATAGGGTCGTACAATCTAGCTAGCTCAATGACAAGGTCAACATCAAGAAAAACATCGGGGATAATTAACTTAGCCATTCCTAAGGCCCAGGCATTGAAAATTGGTATAGACTTACTCCTATTTTTATAAAAGTAGGTAAAAATGGTGTAACCTGATCATGAGGGAGTGATAGGGTCTCTACAATTCTCCATTAGATCTTCAAAGGCCTCATCAAATGCCTTCTTGTTTTGGTTGGACCCTGGAAGTAGTTTAATAAACTCATCTGAGTAATTGGGCTTCATCTTCTCCTCACCATTGTTTTCCGTATCTTATCTACTAGTTGATGCCATGCTTGCTTCTAGTTGACTCATCTTGAAAGTATTAATATCTCTTAACTCTGAAAAATTCTACTCACTTCACACTTTCCACTACTACTTTTTTGAAGAGTCTTCAGAAAGCTTCAAATACAAAAAACAATGTGGCTCTGCCTATTTATCATTGATAATTGAATGCGTGACGTTACAAATCCATCTTGAATCAATTTTTCATTTAATTTTGCATATTACCAAACTTCAAATCAAGGCTAGTCGTGGTGTGGATGTTGACAGGCTGATTTAAAAAACTTAGAAATAAAGTAGAAAAGCAATGTTTACGGCTTTTAGCTTTAAAACCCTCATTAATTGATAGAAACCCTCATTCAAATATGATTGGATGGCATTTTACTTTCTTGAACCTGTGCACTTGGAACCTTTACAACAGTCAAATCTGGAGATTCAGTGACCATTTTAATCCCTTAATCTCGAAATGCCTTGCTTAACTCATGATTTGTCATGAGACTCAACGAACAAGGTAATCTCATAGTCTCTGATTAAAATACTTAACCCTAGGTTTATTACAAGATTGTAATTTGGGTGACCAAAGGTATTCACCAATTCACTGAATGATTTCCTTAACTTGAGTTTTATTCAAAGATTAAGCGACAGTCGTAGATCTTGGGAGTAATCAAAGGTTGTCACTGAGTCACCAAAACTTTTAAACCTTTATCATATAATCACAAGAATCAACAAACACTGATCATGAGATAGCGCAAACACTTAATTCACTGAGTCGCCAGATGATTTGGAATTTTGCCAACTTTCCTTGAGACTCAGTCACTGAATCACCAAATAACTTACTGTAAGGCCCATTCATTATGAGATTAAGACATCATCGTTGATCCTAGAGATGATCAACGGTCCTTGTTGAGTCGCCAAAAGACATAGAACATGACCACCTAATTTAGAGAATAAGAGATAACCACCATGCCCACTCGCTGAATGTTAAGAGAATACTGCCAGAGATTACGAGATTAGGAGACCATAAAGTTGCCAAATCACTAAAAGAAAGACTAACTGCGGCTTAGACTGGCAGATTCAGTGACCAAAGGAAATTTAACAAGGATTAACAATGCAGTCACTAGTTCGCTAAAAAACTTAGTGACATGAAAATTATTGCGCGATTCAGTGAACACTAAGGAAAAGAATCACCATGTGCAAAATCTTAAAACATAAGTGGCCGAAAAGTAACGTGAAAACATAAAAACCAGGGGACACTTAGGAAAAACTTGAGAATTACTTCCTTCCATGGGCAAAAAGACACAAGGCAAGGGTTTATCAAACATAAATACGACTGATTTTGAGGAAATTTAAACCCTAGACCAGACAAAAACAATTGCAGGGAAAAAAATCAATGACCTAAAGCAAAAATCTTAGAAAACCTAAAAATGTACCCAACAGTGAGGACTGAGGAAAATTGCAGGAAATTCTCAAAGCAATTGTGAAAACTGAAAATACTACCAACATGGTCAAAGCTTCCTAATGTCTTAGAAATTGTCATTTGTCAATTTATTATAATTTATTTGTCATAGTTCATACTCATTAGTCAATTTATTATTTTTCAATTTGCTAATTTCCTAATACTAAGAATTTACTTAATTAGAATTGAGATTCTTGACTCGAGCCAATGAGCTCTTTACAAAATTACACAAGCACAGTGATAGAAAAATTGAAAATTACAAAATATATACTAAAACTTCCTTGAAATTTATACATCAATGTCAATGATCAATGAATATGATCAATGATCAGAAAATAAAAACTAACATTGGCATTTGGAAAATTAAACAAATTTGGAAACACTTATTAGAGTCACAGCTAGCAGCCTGGATTCTTCAGAATTAGTCTTGATTTACACCAAAGGTGTATCCACAGCAGGTGAACCAAAAACATAAGATACCCTATTTGAATTAACTGACCTCCCTCTATTGGCTCTTCATCTAATACCAGAACTGTCTCAACTACTTCCATCATCCATGTCAATATGGCAAGACCGAGGCTTGAATCTCTGCAATGTTTTCCCACACTGGACAATGTCCCTCTTTGATGGCCAAGTTACCTCTCTAACTATCTCCAAGTCTTCAAGGCATTTGTTCCACTTGGCATCCATTATGGCTCAAGATTCAGCAACAAACTTATTCATGTCAATCTCTTTCTTGTACAATTCATCCACAACTTCATAAAAAGTTGAAATGTCAACATCACCAAAAAAATAAGAAGCTACCTTGCTACATTCCAAAATTTGGTTGAAATAATCAACTACTCCTGCCATTCCTTCAAGTGTCCCTATTTGTCCACAATAGTAGGGATATATCCTTCAGACTCTTTAGCAAAAACCTTAAGCTTTTCCTAAACATTTTGTAACTTGCTAGTGAAAAATGCATACAAATCCTTTACTAATAACACCATTTCCTTAACATCAATTATTTTGTCAGGTAACTCCATTTTTTTCCTCATTAGTAAAACTAACATATCAAATAATTGCAAGAATGGGCCCCAAGTATTAAATAATGGGTTTAGTATAGACAAGGCATTAGAACATTGATATTATGTCCCCTACAAAGAAATGAAAGTACTATGAAGGATTTGAGACTTCCCTTTTAAAATATTTACTCTATGCAATAGCACCTTCTTCAAAGTCTCCTTTTCAACAATTCCAGTATCAGTGGGCTCAGGCTGATCAACATCCATTATTATCTTTTCTATTGCAAGTTCTGGATCTAGAGCTAAGCCCCTATCATGCTCAGTTTGGACCCCTACATCATTGACCTTTGTAACTTCCTTGGACTGATTTTTTAGAGTATTTATTTCATCTTTTAGCTCCTTCATAGTCTTATCCAAGAAAAAATTATTCTCCAGTTCCTCTTCAAATTTTTTTCTACTTGCCACATAATCTCTGAATATCTTGGCTAGCCTGTTCTCTAAGTCCTCAACCACTACTTTATTCATGGAGGATGCATGATGTAGGAGATTTTCTATCTATGATCCTGTAGTGTCCTACAACCTCCATATTAATTGGCTACCTTGTGTTGTATCTTGGATGTCAACCAATTTGGGCTTACTAGATTCTAGGGCCACACACCATACTGCTAGTGTCTTAGTGTCCATATTGAATCCAGAACCCCTCTGTAGTCCATCAAGGCCAAAAGCTTCATAAGCTACAACTTTATCTTGCCTCTTGATTTGGTCAATTGGGAATGAGGACTCCAAGTCCCATCTAGGGATCAACAACATGCCACTTCTCTTTACAAGGTCTCTTGCCTCCTCCACAGTTAATGTTTCATTGTTGGGATCATAGGCCTGTAATTTTTCAATCATTTCAATAGTTTTTTCCTATGATTCCCCTGGTTTCAAAGACAGTGTTAATTCATTCTGCTTAACTCTAAAGAAAAAACTTTTAAACTCATCGGAATTGATGAATTCATCATCATCTATAAACTCTTTAGCTTGGATGACCCTATCATCCAATCTAGCTATAGCCAATTCTAACTCATCTAGGGCCTTTTCTCCCTCATCTTGCATTGATGTCAAAAAATTTTGTCTTAAGTTAGCAAAGTAATGGCTATTACCTGGCAGGATTTGTATTGCCTTTTTCCTTTCCTTTTGTGGTACATTCATCAACTTTTGTTTCTTTGATGGCCCCTGCTCAGATGTGGATGGCTCAACTTGTTCTATTTCTACCATAAACACCACATTAGGTTCAAACTTCCTCAGGGTTTATTCTATCCTCCTCCTTCTCCTCAGGGATGTCTAGCAATTTAGACATAATATCTTCATAATTCTCTATACACTTGTTAATTTTTGGGATGTATTGGAGATCAGGAAAGAAATTGGGGAAGGTAGGGTCTGCCTTTTTCAATTTTTCCTCTACCCTTACAATATTATTCCATTTACAAGTTCTCTCTTCATAGATATCTTTACTAAAAACATTTCTAATAACATCCTCATCTGCCATAAGTTGATTTACAGCCAAATTGTGATTCCTCATTTCTCTCAATTCCACTCTAACAAAGTCTTCAAGGTCATACATCCTTTTTTTACCGGAGGGAAATCTAAATTGTCTCAAGAATTCATGGATTTGGTCCATAGCATCTTTACCTATAGAGAAATCCCCTATTTGGAACCTCCTTGCTAGAAAGGTTCCCTTATGTCTTTTAGGGCCTAAGTGCTCTCTATCCATCATGATAAGCTGCCACATGAATTCTACTATTGCCAATCTTTCTAGGATAAATTTTGGTAGTATGTGTGGAGGTTGACGGAAAGCATACACTCTTATAACAGTAAAATTATCAAAAAAAAACATATCACCCAAATTGTGCTTAATGTCATTGTCAATTTTAAATGCTAAGGGTCTAAGCAATTTTCTAACAAGTAAAGCAAATCTATCGCTCACAATACCTAACATGTTCATTACTGGATCCACAAAATCACTATAAAAAGCAATGGAATTAGAGAAATGGTAAGCTCTATGCCATAACCTAGTCCACAGCTGAACTGGAACAATTCCTCATGCATTCTCAGTCTCATCAATGAGCCCTAGGTTGATGTAACCAATATTGCAATAGACGATCAGGTGCATAGCATGGAGTAGCGATTGAACTTGAAGCTTTTCAAATTAGTCTTCGCATTCATCAACTCAGTCTGCATTTCATTGATTATGTGCCCCACATAATCAAACTCCTTGTTGGTGTACAGGTCCTGAACACTTGTAGCCATGAAAAAAATGTCAGGAGTCACTATCAAACCTCCATCTAGTCCAATAACTTTGTGTAGACTGCAGATGGTATTCTAGAAATAGGGAAAGAAAAGCTCAATATCAAATGAATCTGTAACCTTCTTCGGTAACAACTCTGCCTCTTTCTTTTCTCTAGGAATATGCCTCCTCATAACCTTTCCATCGTAGTAACTTTTCTATCTATTAAACAAGGCCTCCTCTACTGCTAGGTCAATATCCACACTCATAGGTCCCTGAAGGTTGAAAGCTTGAGTAAAAGTCTCTCTATCTAACATGCAGAGTATAGACTTGTCATGCTTTTGGAAAGCTTGTGTCACTAGATTGTATGCTTGAATTAGCACTTTCATGAGGTCTACATCCAAAAATACCTTAGGTACCATCAACTTTCCCAAGTTCCTGTCCCATGGGTTTTAAATAGGAGGGCCTCTAATTCTATTGTTATAGAAAAACATCAAGAGCTCATACCCAGTTGTGTTTGGGTAGTCAACATCCCTGTAGAATGCATAAGGATCCCTCCATTCACAAGCATTAGCTATTTGAAAATTTGAGGATCCAAGCAATAGTTTCATCCTTTCTTCAACATATATGTTTGGCCTCTTTGTTCTTGAATGCACAATGACACTCTTTTCTAGTACAACAACATTAGGAGATCCTTGTTCTGCCATTCTTTTAAGTATACTAAACTCTAAGCAGTAAGCTCCTTTTCTATCTAGACATTTTAATCAAAATCTTAGTGTCGTTAAGTCTCATTAATTGTACTTCATTGTTCAATGTCACTGTAACATCACGGCTAAGTTATGCAGACTACCAATGTGGCCTTGGAACCCCCATATCTTACTTGCAATCATAACTTCTGAAGTCACGCACACTGTCAACCTATCCTTTGCGTATCTTCATGGCCTTGCAAACTACCATCATAACCGCCAAAGTCATGCACGTCATCAACCTGACCATTACGTATCTTCATAACTGTCAGCATCGACCCTCCTTTTAGCCTGCCAAAACTACACACACTGTCACCAGTCACCACAAACTATGCCAAAGCTACGCAAATGCCATATTGCCAACCACAAACTTACTTGAACTTTGCGTATCTTCATGGCCTACAACTCTAAATTGCCAACATAATAGCTGAAGTCACGCACACCATCAACATGACCATTGTGTATCTTCGTAACCGTTAGCCATTGACCCTCCTTTTAGCCTGCCAAAGCTATGCAAAATGTCCTCACAAACTAGTCATTGACTCATCAGTAAATGACACATAGCACCCAACTTGACACGTAGTCCTATCACTATGTTTTGAATATTCGCCAATTTATATTTTTTATAATATAAATACTATTTTATATTTGCCAATTTATATTTTTTATAATATAAATATTGTTTTATATTCACCAATTTATGTTTTTTATAATATAAATATTGTTTTATATTCGCCAATATATATTTTGGTAGTTATGAAACAAAAACACAATTCGCCGAGATTGTTTCACATAGTTTTAGGGAGCATCAATGATTCACCAAAATTTTCCACATAGTTTTAGGGAGCATGAATGATTCACCATTTGAGATTATTATTTTTTCTTTGAAAAGAAAAAAATTTTGCCAATATAATTTTTTTCTTTCTAACTTTCACCACTTTCTTACACCTTTTCTGAAGGGGGGGTTTCTTAAAGATTACCCTGGCCTTGACAAAGGCACCATCATAGATTATTTGGGGAGAACAAGTAGAAGGTTTTTTGTTCTCAAAGGGTCTCCCATAAGAATGTGGAGATGGAGGTAGAGTTGCTAATGATAACACAGGCTCAATTTAATACTCTCTCATGTCTGTATCTTTGAGTTTTAGAGTCTATTCCATTTCTTTGAGTTTGGCATCATATAATTCAGTAGACTCTCTATTAGTTGGGACAAGACTATCTACAGATTGTGTGAGTGTGTTGCAATAATAGTTGGTATTGGCAGGTACTGTCACTTCTACTCCATGGAATGGGAACTTGATACATTGGTGATATGTGGACAGAACTGTTGGCATTTCATGGATCCATGGTCTACCCAATAGTATGTTGTATGCCAGAGGAATATCTATAACTTGACAAATGACATCTCTTTCAACAAGTCCAACTCAAATTGGTAGCACAACCAAACCTTTGGATTTGTGTCTTCTTCATCATATGCTTTAATGGTGATTTTCTTATGGGCATCTATGCAATCTTCATCATAGCCTAATTGGGTGAGTAGCTTAGCAGAGAAAATATTAAGGCTGACACCATTGTCAATGAGGAAATAGCGGATGTGCTTTGGACCTATCATGACTTCTATATGCAAAGGAGCATTATGCGGATGGCTCAGCAAATGGTCATCTTCTTCAGAAAAAGACAAATAATGTGGTGAATTCAAGTGACCCACCATGGATTGAAACTGATCAAGATCCAAATCTTTTGGGATATTTGCCTCGGTGAGGGCTTTATCCAGAATCTGCCTATGAGCAGGCCAGATCTTCAACAGCTCAAAGATAGTGATCTGAGCATTGGTATGTTGTAGCTGGTCTAGAATGCTATAATTAGTTGTGCTAGGCGTAGGGACCAATTTTGAGTTCTTGTTGGTAGGACCAACAGTAGCTTTATCTATAGGCTGCTTCAGAGTAGATGTAGAAGGGTCAGGACCCTTAATGGTGATTTTCACATGAGAGCGAGTAACAACATTTGCGTAATCCTAAGACGATTCAGGTTTGGAAGAATGAGACCCGAGGCCTCACAAGACAAATGGAGTCTTAGGTTTAGGAGCATGATCACTCCCCTTGATAGTAATCACATCACAATACTCAACCTCATCAGGTTCAACCATGTTAATGACATTGTCATTGGTAGTGTACGTGTAGTTGACCTTTACACCAAGCATCGCAGTATACACTGAGAAGATTATATAGTGTTTATCGATGATCACAGAAAATGACATAGTAATCTAAAATGGCACATTCTTCTATGCAAATGGTTACAACAAATCATAAAATAGTTTACCAAGATCGAGGAGCATTTATTGTAAATAGATACTCATTAAATGTAATGTTTATCTTACTGTAATAGTTGATCTAGGTTATTTTGCACCATAGATCTTAGGGTTATGATTATTTTTGTAACCTAATTTTTTGCTAAGGTGAAAAAATAGAACTCTATATATTTTGTATGTTCACACCATTTTATGAGGTTGGATGAACTAATATATATGAATCACAGAGCACTTGAAGAAATTGCCTATCTTCAAGACAATCAGTTTACCGAGCAGAATAGAGCACAGAGGATATCAAATTGAGTAGAATCAGAGAAAGCTACTGAGCATAACAAAGTTGAAAACCATCACAGATAAGGTGATATTTTGATGAGCACTTATAGATATGTTTTAGACAATTGAGTTGTCAACTAGCAGATATTTGCCTATTACTTTCTGACAATTGTGATAGAGTTTTTGATAAATCTCTTAACAGAGTAGACTTAACAATCTTATGTAAATCTCTTAACCAAGTACACACTTCATTAGTGTTGTTTAAATCCTCTAACTAGCTAGATCTAGCTGATCTAACATGTTACTCCTAACAGGGTAAGATCACTAGAAGTGATCAAAACTTGTAGCCTTAACAGGCAAACCTTTTCTATCTGCAGTAGTGAAGAATTTGTGGGTGTCATCCCCACCGTAGTTTTTACCTTCTTACAAGGGTTTCTGCATTACCAAAATACTTGTTTTATGTGATTGTCATATTGATTTCATGTTGTTTACTTTCTTAATTTAACTAGATGATTGATTTATACAATTGTATTCAAGTTATTTTGATCAGTTATCATAGTATTCATTTATAGATCAAAAAGGTTTTACAAGTAAAGTTTTGAAGGCACTAATCCACCCCTCCCCTCTCAGTATCTATCTCTCCTAATTCCAAAAATTGGTATCAGAGTGCAGTTCTCTTGTTGAAAATTCTAACCACTGAAGGGTAAAGATCTAAGTCATGGAGAGATACAAACTTGACAAGACTATTGAGAATTAGAAGATACAAATACAGATGTTTGTGGAATAGTATAAACAAGCCAAGGAAGAACTAAAGAAATTATTGGTTGAAAGGAAGAACCTTGCAATTCAGCTAAATGAAATCAGTTATCATGAAGAACCTATTGATGAAATATTTGATCATATTAGATCAAGCTCTGGAAGCATCTCTGTGGATCTGAAAGCATAATCTTTGATTTATCTGAAAAGAATCAGCATCTATCTGAGCAAGTGAAAGCACTTCAAATTGGTCATGAATCTCAAATGGTGAGAATGGTGGAAATCATGAACAATGCTAGACAAGTTTAACAAGATTAGAATCTGGCTATTGAAGACCAAAGACTGATGACTGAACAACTTCAAGCAAAAGAAAGTGAAATACAGAGACTCGCTAATCATCACTTCCAAGTATCAAATCAGATGATGACAATAAATCAAGAAATGAACCGAGTAAATGGAAAATTATTAAGAAGACTTGAAGATGTTGCAATACTCAGAGAAGATAATGAAAATTTGAGAAATGAAATAAAGACACAAAAGAAACACAATGAAATGATGAAGTTAGCTAAGGACAGTTCTAAAAAGATTGATGGTTTCCTAACTAATCAAAGGAGATTCAGAAGTAGAACTAGTATAGGCTACACCGATGAAGGGGATTCATCACAACAACTTAAAAAAGTCAACAACAATCAAACTCAAAAACCTAAAGTGTTGACATGTTATCATTGTGTAAAACCAGGACATACATCTAATGTGTGCAGAAGCAAAGCACAAGGTAAACCTCTTTTCATTCCTAAGTTCAATGGATATTGTTATTATTGTGGTAAGTTTGGACATCTAGCTTATGAATGTAGAGCTAAGAAGAATGGCATTGCTAATAATACTACTAAGGAGAAAATATGCTATACTTGTAATAAGCATGGACACACTGCAAGGGACTGCAAGGTGAAAATGAAACAAGTCTGGACACCTAAAGAGAAACTACAACAAAAGCCATATCAACCGAAGAGACAAGGTAACTCATATGTTTGGGATTATAATACATGGACTAATTGTACTATATGTGGTTGGTATGGACATATTGTAGAAAACTGTTACAAAAAGAATCGGATTGGACAATCAAGAAAGTGGACAAATGCAAGAATGGCATGTATGCACTGTCACAAGGTCGGTCATGTAAGCAAGAACTATAGAGACTGAGCACCAGATGAAAACCATATATTTGAAAGTGGATATAACATTGTAGATATTATGAAGTTAAGGAACACAATGTGGAAGAAGGCATCTAATGAGAATGTTGAGTCAAGTAACACTGTCAGTGAAACCTCGTCCATTGGATTGGGTGACATCGGTACCTCCACTTAAGATGACAAAGGTATGTATGGAACTGACATTTTAAATGATCACATTTTACATACAGTTCCTTATATATAATGTACAAATACCAAATCTACATGAATAAAGATGCACCATGGTTTATGTGTTATAAGTTTACAAATATCACATGGTCGGTAAAAGAAGAAACGTGAGTTGGTTACCCATCGGTAATCACTATACAAGGTTAACCGAAAATAGTGCAAACCGATGAATAAATTCTATGTTAACCAAGAAAAATAAATTGTATACATTACCAAGCTAATAGTTATTTCATATCAAAAGTTAGGTCACGCATTTAATGCATCAAAGTTTGAGCGGGAATATCAAAAATTCTATATATATACGCAGAAACAGAGTTCATTGTTACATTGCGACTTCAAAGAATAGAGATTTTACATAGAAGAGTTCGAGCTAAATATTTTCAAAAAAGATTCCAAGCTGTTGTAGATCGAATCGACAATAATTCTTCGATGATAATGAGTAAGTTCATCTATCTACCGAACACTGGTTATCTATTGTTTGCCAAAACCCTAGAAACAATTTATGGCATCAACATCGACTACAAGCAAATTACAGAACATTGAGGAGGAAGTAGAATTAATTGTTAGGGCACATTTTACCAAGGAGAAATTCAAACCTCATCCCAATGTCACAGCACAATCAGATGATATGGGCACATTTTCTATTATTCTAGATAGGATTTTGTTAACATAAGATGTTAGGGTCTATATTCACTGCAAAATTGGTGAAGTATGTGATTTTGAGACCATTGCTACTTATCAGCAAGTCTGTGGATGGGATGGAAAGATTAAATTTGAATACAAGATTAAGGAGTCAGGGTTACAGTGTTTTACATACTTCCCACAATCCTTCCAAAATGATTGGATAAGAATTGTGCTAAGTAGATTTCATGATGGCAAATTTTGGTTAGATAAACCTATTGAGGTCATGAAGAAGATTATCAATAGGGTTACTAGGTACCCTACAACCGACAAAGCCAAAGCCTTTCAAAGTTCATCTCATCCCAACATTGAAAAGAACACTAGAGCTCAATGGGACAGTAGGGCACTGAAAATCTCAACTATCAAAGATCCAGTGATAAAATTCACAACTCATGTCATCGGGTACAAGATCTTTCAATCTAGCCAACCAAATAGTGTACCCTGCAGTGTCATCGACATGGCATACAAAATTGTGAAGAAAGATCACCAGGTTGATCTTGCCAAGATACTACTACACCAAATACATGACAATATGAAGACAATAAAAGCAAAGAAGTCCAATACATGTAAGTATGGATCACTACTTGTCTGTACATTTTTCTATCTGCAAAAATATGTACTGGGTATCGGTAAAATAAACTGGCAATCGAACAAACTGATAACTGCACAAATCGGAGAAATGATGAGAAGTTTAGGAAACAATCTGAATAAGGAATTCAAGGCATATTTCAAAGAATTTTAGGCAAAAATGAAACAAAGGAGTAGAATTCCAAGGGATTTAGTGAGAAAATTTGAAGATGACATATGTTTTGTAGTAAGCAAAGACCACTCAATGATAAAGGTAGTAGAACCAAGAACAAAATGGTTAGCACCGATGGGATATGAAATGAATCATGATTTTGCTCTGAAATCTATCAATGCATTGCTAGCATTACCGATAGACATCACTACAAGTAGGTTTGGAAGCTAAGTCAAGAATCACAACAGACATACAGATCAGAAAAATGTCAATAAGGGAAAAGAAAATGAGAAAAGATCTCATATCAAAATATGGAAATGCATCTGACTCACCTAAGGAGTCACCGGTTAAAGAAGCAATCGAAGGTCAGTAAAAGTTGGCTGACAAGCCCTATGATAGCGAGGAGATCGAGTCAGACAAAGAAAAGGATCACACACCAGTTCCTCCCACAAATGATGAACAAGAAATGCAGCTACCAGAACCTGAAGGAATGAAGACACGTTCGTCAACTACTGCACAATCCACCGAGCAAGTAGAAGTAGTAAAAGTAGCAAAAAGAAGAGCAGCTACACTGACCAGGAAATATGTTAAGAGAAAGAAAAAGAAAGTAGCTGAGACACCGAAGAAAAAGAGGAAATACATAAGAAATAAGGAAGATCTAGAGGATACAAAAATAGAAAATGATCCTGATCAATTCAAGTTAGTTCATAATAGGGAAAGTACTATAGAAGAAATAATTGAAGATATAATTGAGAATGGAAATCTTATAGATCCAGGCATAGGAAAATTTGACAAAATGTCAATTGAGGACAAGACAAAGATAGAACATGCTATTGTCTAGATGATGATTAAATTCAAGAGAGTTCTGATGGAATTCGCATGTCAATTGCCAAAGGAACTTGATGACAAAATAAGTGAGAGATGGGCTATTGCACTAGATATAGAGAAAAGGAAAAGATAACGATGACTAAGTCATGCAGCCTCACATTTTAGCTATGCTGTGGTAAGTGAATACATGATAGAGTATCAGGCTAGATTTCTAGTCAAGAATAGAGCTATGAAGATCATGGATGAGAATGTGGATGATATGGATGTCATATGTGATTCTCTATGGACATCAATTTTGAAAGCAGAAGAGAAAGCTGAATAGGAAGCATTCCTAAAACTGTCTAAGAAGAGACACAATTCAAAAGATAAAGGTATTTTCATTGATGATAATGAAGGTAAGAAAATAGAGGACATCGGTATATCAGTTACCGAGGTAATTGATATCACCGAACAAAAGGAAGAAATCAAAATTTTATAGGATGCACCAGATCAAGTAAAGATCCACTTGCAAAAGAAAACTGATGAAGATGCACTCATTAAGGACATCACTAATGGTGATCCTGATGATGAGGATGATGAAGATGTGACAATTGCACCATACAAATATGAAGCACTAGACACTGATAGTGTGTTCACATCTCTACTGGGTGAACTACTTGTACTTGCAGAGGTAGTTGAAATAATTTCACAAGTACAACCTGATGCTTCTCATCCTGAGCCAAATAAAGATACAACTGAGATACAAGCACCCAAGCAACCTGCAGATATAAATGAGCCTAACAAACCAGAGGCATAGTCTATAGAATCAAAGGAACCAGAAGAAACAAAGTCAACCGAGGTGAACCCACCTGACACTACAACTAAGACTCTGACACCATCTATCGAGGAGCAAAAGAAGGATTATATAATGTGAACTGGGAAAGATACTCCAAAAAGTGAAGAAAAATCCATTGTCATAAGTGAGAAGAAGTCACCTCTTGCCCAAAAGAAGAAGAAGAAAGCCAAAGGGCCGGTCACCATTGATGAAGTTTTCATTATACCAGAATGTGACCTGAGAACCCTAATCCCTGAGGAACTAAGTATATATGGGGAATTATGTTCAAGGAAAGCGGCACAAGAGAAGTTAAGGCAAGAACACAAACATAAAGAAGTGTTAAATTATGTGAGGGATATTCTGCAATAGATAGTACCAGAAACAAATATTGATGAGAATACTCCCATCTTAGATCAACTTGCCACACTCACCAACAAAATCAATGCCCCTGATACAGATGCAGATAAAAGAATAAAAGAACGAGCAGAATCAAAGATTCAGAACAAATTGGCAGAAAGGATTAGCACAGAAGTGGCACTAAACAAGGTAAAATTATCTGAGGTCATTACCGAGGTAAAATCTATCACCCAAATAATCTATCAACTTATAATAAAGCTTTGTACTTCAGACACCTTCCCTGTAGAAGTCAGTGAAAAGATAAAAGGTTTAGAAGCAGAGATATAGTTGAGTACACAAGTAGCTATCGCCGAGCCAACTGCTTTCTTATAGCATATTAACTGAGTTCAGGAACTCCAGTGGCTGATAGCAGATTTAAGGAAACAAGAAGCACACATCACTGATCAGGTTACAAAGTTACAAAAAGAAGTCACTCCTTACCTAAAAAATTTTGAAGCACACATTGTCAAATTTGAACAACTTGTTGCAACACCAGAGATTTCAGTGTTGGATAATATCTTTGACATGCATGCACAAGTCGGTCTTGAGTATATTGCTCTTACCAACTTGAAAGAGGAATGGGACAACCTCTCAGATTCTGTAAAGAAAACTCATCCACACATTTTTGATAAGATGTAAGTATACATTATATATATTTTTTGCATTTGGCATTATTATCAAAAAGGGGGAAAACATGTATATGCCAAATAAGTATACTTTGATATAATACATACTACCGGGAGCATGCATCAAGGGGGAGTACTTTGTACTTAGAAGTTTTTTTGTGGACATGTATATGGCAGAGACATAAGGAATATATAGAAACATTTTGTCTATATACATTTGAAGTTTTGATACTAATGCCAAAGGGGGAGATTGTTAATCTCTATTGAGCATTTAAGGTTGTCATTAGTATCAAAGGATAGTAAATAGGTCGGTTGGTTACTTATATTGAGTTGGTCGGTACCCAAAAGTAAGACAGAGTAGTCGATAAGGTCTTTACATCGAGCATCACATAGTTAACCAAGCACTAGTGACACCGACACTAACAGTCAGTAAACACCGAGCATCGAAGTATACACCGAGTAGATTATACAATGTTTACCGATGATCATAGAAAATGGCATAGTAATCTAAAATGGCACATTCTTCTATGCAAATGGTTACAACAAATCATAAAATAGTTTACCAAGATCAAGGATCATTTATTGTAAATAGATACTCATTAAATGTAATGTTTATCTTACTGTAATAGTTGATCTAGGTTATTTTGCACCATAGATCTTAGGGTTATGATTATTTTTGTAACCTACTTTTTTGCTAAGGCAGCAAAATAGAACACTATATATTTTGTATGTTTGCACCATTTTATGAGGTTGGCTGAACTAATATATATGAATCACAGAGCACTTGAAGAAATTGCCTATCTTCAAGACAATCAGTTTACTGAGCAGAACAGAGCACAGAGGATATCAGATTGAGCAGAATCAGAGAAGGCTACTGAGCATAACAGAGTTGAAAACCATCATAGATAAGTTGATATTTTGATGAGCACTTATAGATCTATTTTAGACAATTGAGTTGTCAACTAGTAGATATTTTCCTATTACTTTCTGACAATTGTGATAGAGTTTTTGATAAATCTCTTAACAAAGTAGACTTAATAGTCTTATGTAAATCTCTTAACCGAGTACACACTTCATTAGTGTTGTTTAAATCCTCTAACTAGCTAGATCTAGCTGATCTAACATGTTACTCCTAACATGGTAAGATCACCAGAAGTGATCAAAACTTGTAGCCTTAACAGGCAAACCTTTTCTATCTGCAGTAGTGAAGAATTTGTGGGTGTCATCCCCACCGCAGTTCTTAGCTTCTTACAAGGGTTTCTACATTACCAAAATACTTGTGTTATGTGATTGTCATATGTATTTCATGTTGTTTACTTTCTTAAGTTAACTAGATGATTGATTTATACAATTGTATTCAAGTTATTTTGATCGGTTATCACAGTATTTAGTTATAGATCAGAAAGGTTTTACAAGTAAAGTTTTGAAGGCACTGATTCACCCCTCCCCTCTCATTATATATCTCTCCTAATTCCAATATTCTTATTCTTGGAAGATTTTCCTTTCTTATGAGGAGGAAAGGGATCTTTAAATGCTTGATGATTTGAATTTTTGTTATGGTTGTCCACAACAATGTCACCGTTGCCAATCAAATCTTGGACCTTATGGTGTAGGTGGAGACAAGTAGAAGTTTTATGACCCTTATTTTGGTGATAATCATAGTATGCATTGTCATTCCACCAATGAGGTCGTGGTTGTAGATCATAGAGACACTTTTCCAAAGGAGCAAGTATTTGGTTTTGCACTAGAGTCTTATAAACAACATCAAGGGGTTCTCCTAAGGACGTGAACTCACGCTTGGGTCGAGATGCCCAAGGCTTGTTTTTAGGGAAACTTGAAGGTTGTTGAGTGTTTTTTGTAGCCTTTTAAATAGCTTTGACCACCTATATACTAGAGGTAAGATTGAAAATATATTTTGCAGGCTTCGGGGTCACGTTATCAACCACTCCATCATTTCTATTCTTGTCAAAAAACTTCTCCTTATCTTTGTTTGAGTGGAAGACCCTTGTTTTTTATCCTTTTACAAAGTCAACTCTCCTTTCTTGATCATAAATGCTTCTATTCACATAGCTTGCTTAATCATGCTATCGAAGGTTAGGGAACCTTGTACTAATTATACTTTATATCCAAATTTTGGGACAAGATTGTCCAAAAAGATGTTGAGTCTCTCAGACTCTGGAAGTTTGCGAGGATATCTTGTACATAGTTATCTCCCTCTATGGAGAAATGCTAAGAAAGGCTCCCCTTGTCGCTGTTTCAAATTACAAAGATCTCAGATATTGACTGGATGCTAGTTATTGTGGGAATAATGCTAGATAAACAAATTATCAATCTCATCAAAAGATTTGATTCCAATGCATAAGCAAGAAAACCACTCCATAGCTAACCCACCCAAACTACAAGGAAAGAGGTGCATAAGATAAGTTTGATCATGTATGAATTCCATGGATAGCATGCCAAACTCCCTCAAGTGATCCTGGGGATTGGTAGTACCCAAGTATTTGTCGTATTTAGGTAGCTCTACACCTTTAGGAAAAGGTGGCATGTGAAGACTTTTATCGAAGGGGAAAGGATAGATGCTTTCCATTGTGAACTGGTGTCTGGGTTTATCCTTATCCTTCACAAGTTGGATAATTTGGTCTTGCATGTCTCAAATCATCTTTTGCAACTTAGCAGTTTCAGTTTCTTCTTCTTTGGCCACAAGCGTCTTGACTTGATAGTCTAGGGGTAATTTGGCCCCTTGTTTGGCTGGCTCAAGAAAGTATTTCTGCTTCTCTTCTAGAAGGAGGATCACCATCATCTTGATAAGACTCTTGTTGGATTTTGCAGCATCTATGTCATTTTGGGTTATCACCTCATTGTCATTACCAAGAATCTCATAAATGCTCAGGACTTGATCTTGATTCTGGTCATGTGGAGGAGGGCAATAGTGATATGGTTGTTGATCACCTTGGGATTTTTTTTGAGATTGGTCTTGATTCTGATCATTTTGGGATTGATCATTTCAAGATTGACTAGGACACTGGTTGTTTTGAGATTTCTCATGAGTTTTGTTGTATTTGCCCAGTTGGAAGTTGAAATGAAATGGGTCTCCCATCTTGTCAATGTGGGATTGTGCAGCATGTGCAGACTCATAAAATGATATGAATGATGCCAAAAGGGCATGGCTAAGGTAACCTTTGGCACATTAATAGGATCGAAAGGGTTAGTAGGTTCAAAAGGGTTGATAGGTTTGATAAGGCTAATAGGGCTAATTTGAGGAAGTGGCCTTCCAAAGTTATGAAACAATGGGTTGTTCTGTTCTTGAAACAATAAGTCAAGTTGTGCTTGAAACAATAGATTATAACACTCCTATAATACTAGAGATGAGGATTGAGATGGGTTGTCTTTCAATGTACTCAATGAAGAGGAACTTGAGGATCCCTCACAACACTCAGATTGGATAATGGGTTCGGAATGACCTCTTCCTTGATTACAAGATCTACCTCTACCTTGTCTGATACCATGGATGGAGAATGTGTTGCCACTTCTAGTCGTAACAAGCATAGACAAAAATTCAATGAGAGAGGACTTGGGATTATGCTAGAACTCTGTCTCTAGGATAGCAAAAAAGGAGATATAAGAGGCTAGAACAGCCAAGATGTGAAATGCACTCGACATGAATTGTCAAGAGTATGGCTACAATAGCTGAGATGTGATTATCACATCGCAAGGTACAAAAGCACAATAAGATAGGACAAATAACAGAGAGACAATATGAGTTTAAGAAGTAATCATTCAGTTCGTAGCTTGAGACACTCAGTTTTAGATAGTGGACAATAGGCGAATAGGCCGACAGACCCCAGGCAAAAATTAGATTAAGCAAAAATTTGGCCAGTCAATGGGAAATAGTTTGTTGTTTTGGAAATCAAGATACAATCTCGCGCGATGAAGTGTTGGTTTACATGAGGAAATGCCAAACTTCGTGTGAGAAAATGCTGGCAATGTGAGGAAATGCACAGTTTTCTAAAATCTCACACGGGAAAAGACCAGGGTTTGATAGGTCGACATAATTTTTGAGATAAAAGTCAGATTTTGAGACATAGTGTGGACTGTTCTCTGACAGGATTTCTAGTTCTCAAATAGTTTTAGGATAATTTGAATCAAAAATCTCAGTTTGAATGTTGCAAGCTAACGCAAGGCAGGGAGCAAGAGGGGCCAAACAATGGTGCACCCTAATGATCCAAGCCTGCCCAACACATGCAGAAGCAACAAACAACAAAGTGAGAGAGAGAATGCAGAAACTTTCATATATATTCATTAAATAGACTGATACATGTTAGGTTGTAAGGCCTTCCTGGTTAGGGGTAGATATTACAATAAAATATAGAAGTCCTCAAACATGCAAGGATCTACCAAATCTCTACTACTATCTTCTATCAACTCCTATCACTAAAAACTACCTCCTAAACTCTAAACCAACAACTACATTTATACAAGAAGCTACCAAACTAATTCAGCCTTTAGATCCACAATCAACAGATGGAAGGGTCAGATCTGGGACCACACACTTCCCAATGAAGGATTCCAACATCAAATCTATGATCCAATATAAACACACAAGTCGGCCACAATAGAAACTAAAACTAAACCCATCGATGAGCAAGATAACCGAGCAACAGACAAGAAATGTCAAGCGCCAGTGAAACAACCAACCACCCAGGAGATAATCGACCACACTTGATAACCAAAGGAAACTAACCAACTATTGACCAACTCAGTCAAAGTAGGAACTGAGCAACACAGACAAACTCCAAATTGTTTTTGGTGACTCAGGATTGCCAAGGACCCGAGATGTTCCTGCATCAAACACTTGGGGTTATTGTGAAATGATTCTCTGAATCATTTGGTAGGTATGGTCTATTCTTCCACTTTACTAGATATTCCATATATTTTTTTCCTCTTGTACTCTTGCCAACTCTTTCCTTCAAAATTTGTTCAACTTCATCATTCTACTTCTTAGGATATTCTATCGGTATTTTTACTTCTTCATCAGGTTCATGATACTCATACAAATTAGCAATGTTGAAAATAGGTGATATGTCCATATCATCAGGTAACTCAATCTCATATGCATTTCCACTATCAAATTTTTCAAAATCTTGCAAGGTCCAAACTTCTTCATCTTTAGCTTCCCATATGTTCCAATAGGAAATCGGCCTTTCTTCAAATGAACCATCACTTCATCACCAACATCAAAAATTTTATGTCTCCTTGATCTATCAGCTCTATCTTTGTATTTCTAATTATTGTCTTCCAGCTTCAGCTTCACATCTTCATGCAGTGTTTTCATGTACTCAGAAAACTTTACTCCTTCAACACTTTTCTTATTCTCATCAGCAATGTCTCTCAAATCAGATATTCCTCTCGGTTGTGTGCCATTCATAATCTCAAATGGTGTCTTCCCAATACTCCTATTCATTGAATTATTGTATGCAAAATCTTCTTGTGCCAATACAAAATCCCAATTACTCGGTGTGTCTCCAACTAAACATCTCAAAATATTTCCCAAACTTTTGTTCACAACTTCAGTTTGTCCATTAGTTTGTGGGTGAAATGTAGAACTATATTTCAACTTAGTGCCAAATTTCTTCCAAAGGGTTTTCCAAAAATATCCAACAAATTTACTATCTTGGTCAAAGATAATACTCCTCGGTAATCCATGCAATCTGACAATTTTCTTAAAGAAAAGATCTACTACATGTATTGCATTTGATGTCTTTCTACATGGTATAAAATGTGCCATTTTTAAAAATCTATCCACAACAACAAATATAGAATCATTACCTCTTACTATCTTCAATAAGCCAAGAACAAAGTCCATACTGATGTCAATCCAAGGTTTCTCAGGAACAACAATCGGTGTATACAATCCAGTATTCTGACTTACTCCTTTTGCAACTTGACAAATACCACAACTTTTCACAAATTTCTAAACATCTTTATACAATTGCAGCCAATAGTACTTCTCCTTAAGCAAATTCCATGTTTTATCAATACAAAAATGTCTAGCCAAACCACTACTATGTTTCTCCTTTATCAGATTAGTTCTCATTACTCCTCTCAGAATACACAACTGAATACCTTTAAACAACATATCTTCCTGAATAAAATATTCATCCCATTTAGTATCTTTTTTTATCTTGAATAGGTTCTCTACACTTTCTCCATGGCTAAGAAAAATCAGGATCAAACTCATAAGAATCTCTCATCTCATCAAAACCAAGAACTTTAATTTTCATCTCGGTCATCAAAGATCTTCTACTTAATGCATCAGCAACTCAGTTAGTAACTCCACTCTTATGCTTTATCACAAATGTATAACTCTGCAAGTACTCAACCCATTTCATATGTCTCCGATTCAACTTATTCTGACTACCCAAATATTGTAAAGCCTTATGATCAGTATACAACACAAATTCACTCGGTATCAAATAATGTCTCCATTTCTTTAGTGCTTCAACAATAGCATAGAATTCTTGATCATACACAGAATATTTCCTTCTAGCATCATTCAACTTTTCACTAAAGAAAGAACAGGTTTACCTTCTTGACTCAACATAGCTCCAATTGCACTTCCACTTGCATCACATTCCACTTGAAATACCTTACTGAAATCAGGTAATGAAAAATGGGTAATTTAGAAACCTTTTGCTTCAGAGTCTCAAAAATTTTGTTAGCTCCATGTGTCCACTTGAATTCTCTTCTGTCTCCTCTCATAGTCTCAGTCGTAGCATTACAAATTGAACTAAAATTCCTTATGAACTTTTGGTAAAAACTTTCCAAACCATGAAATGATCTTACCTCACTAGCATTCACAGGTGTAGGCCAATTAAAAATAGCTTCAACCTTTTCAGGATCCATCTTCAAACCATCAGCTGAAATAACAAATCCCAAATACACAATCTCTTCTTTCATGAATGAACACTTTTTCAAATTTATCAGCAACTTTTCCTCTTTCAATCTTTGCAAAACTTGTCTAACATGCAACAAATTTTCTTCTCTGGTCTTACTGAATATCATAATATCATCAAGATATACAATCACAAACTTGCCCATGAATTTCTTCAAAACTTCATTCATCAACCTCATAAAAGTACTCGGTGCATTAGTTAAACCAAAAGGAATAACCAACCACTCATACAAACCTTCTTTTGTCTTAAAAGTAATCTTCCATTCATCACCTTCTCTAATTCTGATCTGATGATACCCACTTTTCAAATCAATCTTTATGAAATACTTTTCTCCATTCAAACTATCCATTATGTCATCCATTCTCGGTATAGGAAACCTATACTTCACTGTTATCTTATTGATTGCTCTAGAATCAATACACATTCTCTATTCTCTATTCTCCATTCTTCTTCAGTGCCAGTACAATAGGTACTACACAAGGGCTCAAACTTTCTCTATTCAAACCTTTCTCAAGCAACTCTTGAATCTGTCAATTCAATTCCTAATTCTCGGTAGGTGTCAACCGATCAGGTGCCTTATTCGATAAACTAGCTCCAGGGATTAGATCTATACAATGATCAATACTTCTTTTCAGCAGAAAACCATTAGGTACATTATTAGAAATGATATCACTATACTCAGTGAGTAACTTATCAATCTCCTCAGGGATATTATCCTTTGTTTTCTTACTCGGTTTGTTAGGGATCACAGCAAAACATACATCATTCTTCTTCAAAGAGTTAACAAACTTTCTTCCTTCCATCAAACAACCTTTCACAAATGTGCAAACATTACTAATAGGTTCTTCCATCAATGGTAACAAGATTTGTTTCTTTCCATCAGCCACAATAGTATACTTATGCAATCTCCCATCATATATAGCATGTCTATCATATTGCCAAGGTCTACCCAACAAAATATGACAACAATCCATAGGCATGATATCACATAACACCTTATCATAGTACTTTCCAATCTTGAAATTCACATAACATTGTTCACTTACCAGGAGTGTATGCTCATCTTTTATCCATAAAATTTGATAGGGCTTCAGATGTACCAACCTTTCCAACTACAATTTTGTGACCATCTCTTCCAATGTCAGATTCTTTGAGCTACCACTGTCAATGATTACCTTCCAAACTTTATCAGAAACTCTACATCTGGTCTTGAACAAACTTTTCCTTACCGGATCTTCCTTCTTGTTTTCATTCCATAGTGCTCTCCTTACCATCAAGTTATTTTCTTTCTCAGGTTCATTCAGTGATTCTTCTTGCACCAAAGCATTTCTACTACTACTAGCCTTCTTACTAGCATGTGTGCATTCAAAAGATCTATGTCCTTCTCCATAATTATAACAAGTTCCTCAGAAACTACCTCTGTCATAACCACCTCAGTAGTTACTACCTCTACCTCTAGATGAACTTTCACCTTTCCACTCGGTCTTGCCTTTGTCCAGATTTGTCTTTTCTGGTTTAGATCTACCATTTTCACCATTAGATCTACCTCTTCCTCTAGGGAATCTACCACCTTGACCTCTCTGCCTTTGCTCATGTCTCTTATTCAATTTCTCCTCGACCCTCAAAGAAAATTGATAAGCCTCTTCAATGTCTCCAACTTGACCATACTAATTTCCTCTTGGAGGGAAACTCTCAAACCATTCAAGTATCTACCAATTCTTTCCACATCATCCTCATCATGTCTAGATCTGATATCTAATCTATAGAATTCCTTAGTATACTCCTTTACCGAGCTATCTTTCTATCTCAAACTTTGCATTCATTGAACTAGGTTAATCTGATAATCACAAGGTAAGAACTTTCCTTTCAATTTGTTCACCATTTTATTCCATACATTGATTTTGTCTTTTCCTTTCCTCTTCCTATCCAGCTGCGGATGTTCCCACCATAAGGATGCATGACTTTTCAACTTTGTGCTTGCAATCTTTACCTTCTTATCCTCAAGAATGTTTTCATATTCAAAATGCTTTTCCATCTCGATGATCCAGTCCACCAATTCATCAGAATCTATCTTTCCACCATACTGAAGAGGATTGAAATGTGGTGTTGACTTCAGACTTGTCAAAGCCTTGAAAAATATTTCTTCACCTTGATCCATAATAGGTGTAGGTTCTGCATTTTCCTGTTCTTCTTCAACTTCATCATCACTAACATCTTCAAGATGTCTACCTCTTCTTTGGGCTGTTTCAATAGCTTCTAACCTAGCAGCAATCTGCCTTAGCATATCTACCAATCCTGTATCTACATCTTGCCTCCCACAAACCATCTTGACAACCCTCTACAATTGCAGGTTAGATCACAATCTTCTACCCCACAGAAATCAACTAGGGCTTCAAGAGGAACCTACAAACCTAGATCTGTAGACCTAGATCAAGATCTCACCTTGCTCTGATACCACTTGATGCAAGGCAGGGAGCAAGAGGGGCCAAACAATGGTGCACCCTAATGATCCAAGCCTGCCCAACACATGCAAAAGCAACAAACAACAAAGTGAGAGAGAGAGAATGCAAAAAATTTCATATATATTCATCAAATAGACTAATACATGTTAGGTTGTAAGGCCTTCTCGGTTAGGGCTAGATATTACAATGAAATACAGAAGTCCTCAAACATGTGAGGATCTTCCAAATCTCTACTACTATCTTCTATCAACTCCTATCACTAAAAACTACCTCCTAAACTCTAAACCAACAACTACATTTATACAAGAAGCTACCAAATTGAGTCAGCCTTCAGATCCACAATCAACAAAAGGAACAATCAGATCTGGGACCACATGCTTCCCAATGATGGATTCCAACATTAAATCCATGATCCAATATAAATGCACAAGTCAGCCACAATAGAAACTAAAACTAAATCCATCGGTGAGCAAGATAACCGAGTAGCAGACAGGCAATGTCGAGCGCCAGTGAAAGAACCGACTGCCTAGGAGATAACCGACCACACTCAGTAACCAAAGGAAACTAACCAACTACCAACCAACTCAGTCAAAGAAGGAACCGAGCAACACATAAAAACTCCAAATTGTTTTTGGTGAAACAAGATTGCCAAGGACCCGAGATGCTCCTGCATCACAAGCATGAAGTTTTAGATCAAGCAATAGTGACGTACAAAGTAGTCACAAATAGTTCTACCAAGGACAAAGCAACTTGGAAGAATTATGGGAGTCTTTTTTTAATCATGATGGATAGTTTAAGACTCAAAACAATCACTTAGTTATCCCTACAAAAAATGGTAGAGAAGACAAAATTTGTGCCTCACAGCTTATGTGCATGCATTCACCTCACACAGTCGTGTCACCCACTAGAGGGCACCCATGTTTTTGGTGTTTCCAAGGACTCAATAATATATGTTCAAAGGTTACCCTTGAAGTAGGGGCCAGTGTCATCTACCACCTTCCAACATCCAGGTTCATGCCTATGGTGAGAATCTAGGGGATAGATTCTTCCCCCTCCCTGAGAAAAGATTATGTCTCCTTTTGGAGGTGATCGAGGTAGGCAACTAAGAAATTGTTTAGTGGGATTCTATTTGCACTAACCTTCAATGCCCCTGATACAGGGTTGAGGCCTCACAACCACACTGACACCTAAAAGTCATACACCCCCGCGAGCAGGGCTAGGAGCGGCACTGCTCACTACAACAGACAGGGCTTTCTCAACATGATAGTCAAAATCAAAAGAAAGAAGTTAACCTAGCTTTGGATTCTTTAGAATCAACAAAGCATTATTTATTACAGTGAGGTGGAATCACTGGCAATAGGTGTGTACTCACTTGGGTCATTCCTGGAGGTTCAACTTTTGGCAAGCCCTCTAAAGGTGACACAGACTTTGGCTTGGATCCAAGGGTCAGATTTTCTGGTTCTCTCAACGAGAGAAGAGCATACTTCTCTACCTCTTCACCTTACCCAAACACACAGGATATATTCATCACCAAGCTAGTTCCTCTTCAACCAATCCACAAGATTTTGGGTTTCTAGTTCTCTCAAAGAGAGAAGAGCATAATCCCCTAACAAGTAGACATGCTAAAGATTTGCTACCTTTCCTTACTTCCTCAGGTATCTATCATGCTAGAAAAATTTGGGTCTCGGATTCATCCATGGGCATCACTTCCATGTAATGAAGAGCCTATTACCCTATCATGCTATCAAGACCCTTAAGAAATTTTAACAAGGCCCTAGTTATAATATGTGAGTAAAAATAGTAAACAAGCACAACGTTTTAAAATAGTCTTTGACAATCGTCCTGCAAGCAAACCGTTAGAAGGTTTTATGTCTTGGTCAAGCATCTTGCAGCCCACTTTTATGCTATCAGAAAAATAGAGATATATAAAAATCATAGAAAATAATAATGTTAGAAAAAAGCAACAGAACAGTATAGAAAATTGAGAAATTTCAAATTATGATGCCAAGCTTCACGCGAGCAAATGCAAGGTCTTGCGCGAGATAGTGCTTTTCTAGCATGAGAAAGTGCTAATGAAAGCACAACTTCATGCGGCACACTCAAAAAACTCACATGAGATTCTATACATAGTGAAGTACGGACGTATGGCAGAGTGCAAAATTTCCAAAAAAAAATTGAGATTAATGAGGCCAAAAATCAATTTTCTGCCCCATGATGGGTGCCAAAATGTTTATGTTTGAATGTTGACCTCTAATTCAGCCATAGACATGACATAGTCATTTCTCAATGAACAAATTATGACAATGAATATGAATTATTCACTTTGCAATATCGATTGAATTGACCTGTCACCTCCTATTTAGGTGGGGTTCTTGAATTACTCTCAAATTCGAGAGCCCAACAACCATAAACCAATCACTAAAATGGAGGATTTTCAAAGCTAAGCATGAATGCAATTGAATTTTTAGCTAGAAATGAGAATGCAAATTAAGCTATAAACTTGAAAGAAATATGAGAATGTAGATTTAATCTAATGCTTGAAAAGTGCAATTGAGAATTAGACTAAGAACTTGATAAGCAAACTATATTAAAGATGAGAATGCAATTATACTAGAAATGGAAATTATTCTAAATATGCAATAAAAAAGCTTGAAAGTGTGAGGAAATTGAGACAACAATTCGCTATAATTTTGGTACTCTAAAATTGCCTCTCCAAATGAGGAAAGAGAGGTTCATAATATAGAAGAGCCCGGGCGAAGAGTGAAGAGTTTCTTGCAAAGAAACGGTCATCTCTTCATCTCCTTGGTGGAAGGTGAAACAATTTGGAGGAATTATTTAATTAAGAAAATGAATTATGGCCACATGGGTGGCTTTTCAAATTATTTGAAGTATTAAATTCAAGTGGGGATAATCTATTTAAATAACCAAATAATATTTAATCCCTTTGATGTGTATTAGCTAAAGGGGGTGGAATTAATTTAATTAAAGAACTAGGACTATATAATTAAATTAATTAATCATTGCGATTATTTAGCCAATAAATGTCAAATATTTAGGAATTAAATATAGTGTATGATTAATGCAAATTTAAGGTTTTTTGCATTTGACACCAAGTCAAATAAAGTCAAATAGGAGACAGAATTGCCTAGTACAATAGGACTTCGATGATGTAGAAATTTGAAGGAATGCACAAAAATTGATTAGAATTGTAAGGTGCCAATTTTGGGGTATTACAGATAACATTAGGAGCATGATGTTCCCCCATCAAGTAAAGAGGACCATTGTTATTCATTTAAACAAATTTTATTGCAATTGGTGTATTGATTAATGTAACCTTTCATATTTCAACTCTAGAGGATCTAGAGGGTGTTCATCATGATGTGGCACTCTTTACCTGATGGGGAAACATCATCTTACAGATCATTTTTTCTAGCCTCAACCTCAACATGATGAACACCCTCTAAATCCTCTAGAGTTGAAATACGAAAGGTTACAGTTAATCTTATTGAATAATGTATACTGAATCTTAATTGTAGGGTCCAACAGATCCAACATGAACAAAAACACCACAAGTTTATGGGTATAATGAACTCCCATACTGTCTTGTATGTGCACTAACACTATGAGTTGCTTCTGGTGTTGATATCCATGGTGCGACTACAAAAGTTGTGAATATGCCTCATCCTTGTAAGTTTTTTTATTAGTTGACATTTTCTTTAGCATTTTTTAATTTGGTGCTCTGATTTTTTGGAGACTATTGAAGTTTCATTATGAAGATCAGATGAATTTTTTGAATCCATTTCACTAGTATATATGTAGGCTAGTCTCCTCTTTACTAGTAAGCTTATCTCTTCTTGTCTCTGAGATATTGAAATTTGGAAAGCTTGTCTCTTCTTCATACACCAAAAAACTATGGTTTTGTGTGAAAAATATCTGTATACTTTGAAGCGTTGTTTCACATTTAAATGATCTTAATATTATAATATATATGCATGAACGAGGGTTTTCCTATATCTCATTCTTAAACTACATATCATTGCATCATAGATTTGTGGGTTTCTTTGATTAGTTCATAGGTTATCTAATCTCTTACAGTATCTGAGTCACATTAGGTCATTTTTAGGGTCTTGACTTCATATTGAAAATCCAACATTTGTTTCCTTGATCTTGGAGATTTCACAATGGACTTGGCATGTGATATTTCTTGAGGGTTCCATGCACATGCACAAAATAATCAATATACTTCTATATTCTTGATTTTTATAATAAAAATGACTTCTCCTTTGTTTCAAAATATGGCCTAAAGGTTTTACTTGAAAAAATATCATGGCTTATTTTATATCAAACCCTTATCTCATGTTACACTACCAAAGTTATCATGCATTGGCATGGATGCAACAACAATACTTGAAATGATGATTTACAGTTACCATTAACTCATTTGTTCCAACATATATATACCCTTCTATCAGTTTCCTTGTAAGAATTGTGTTGATTATATCATTCACTATCATGAAGATCATGCTACTACCCTTATATTTATCAATGACCTTCACTCATTGTTCTAGATACTATAAAATTCATCAATGTAGCATTTGGATATCTCTCTTTTATTGTATTATATGGATAGGTATTTATATCTCTCATGTTGTATTTTGTTATTAAGAGTTCTTTCCTTTTATAACATCAAGAATTCTGATCCATTTTTTATCATTGTGGAAGAAACTTGTAACAGTTTTGTAGCTTTATTTGGGCTGCTCATACCCTGGTTGTACTTCACTGATACAAAGAATTGTCCTTCCATTGTAATGCTACAAATATATTTGTCTAGGATAGTAACTTGATTGCTCATTATATCTTATCAACATCATGTTGTTACATTGAAAGTTGATTTCTCTCTCTTATGTTGAAGATGATATCTTTATGGCATATTGTTATCAAAATTATAACAATGGTAATAAGGTTCTTTATTTGTAGAAAATGTATAATCATGAAAAATGGATTGTACCTCTCTATTATTTTTTATAATGTTATGTATATTTTCATTATCTTCTCATACTGGAACTCTCTTTTATAGTAACTTAATATCAAGCATCTCTTATAACATATATCTTATTTCCATAAGATCCTTTAATCTAATGTTGTAACTAGATTAAGATTTTTTTCCTGAAGGTCATCCTCTTCTAGTTGTTGGGATTATAGAAAGGTGAGTTATTGAGAGGGGAGGGGTGAATTAGTAACCCTAAAACCTTTTTATCTTAATCCTTGAAACAGAGTAATGCATTAACCGACTGTAGTATACACTTTTACCATACATCCATTAACATAACTGAAATATAAATACTTCTAATCTTAATCAAATATGCATACAAGAAAATTCATACACATAACACTAGTATTTTGGTATCTCATAAACCCTTGTTAGAAGATAAAAACTACGATGGGGATGACACCCACAAAGCTTCACTAACTACAGTAATAAAGATTTCTAGTTAAGGCTATAATGTTTGATCAGTTATAATGATCTTACCCTGTTAGGAGTAACAATTAAGATCTATGAGGATCTACCTAGTTAAAGGATTTTAGCAACACAATTAAGTGTGCACTTGGTTAAGAGATTTACAAAAAGATTGTTAGATCTACTCTGTTAAGATATTTAAGTCTATAGAAATGGCTAGAATGCAACAGTGAAATTGATCTTCATATATAGCAAATAAATTTGCCTAATTTCAGATCTGATAAGTACTTAGTTGTTATCACCTTGTTGTGATAGATCTCTTCTTTGAATTTTTCTTGGTAGCCTTCTGATCTAATATATGATTTAGTCCTTGAATACTCTATCAATGCTTTATCTTCACAGCCCTGCCTAATCTTCAGATGTCTATATGTGTGGATACTTCATGTGTATTACATGTCAAAATGACATCTTGACAATTCTTATAAAAAATGATTTTGACCTAATTTAGGTTATGGAAACATCCTAGAAAACCTAAGATCAACGATCCAAATGAATAACCTAAACATCATTACATAGGTATCATGAATCAAAGGATTTTGACCTAATTTGGGTTATGGAAACATCCTAGAAAACCTAAGATCAACGATCCAAATGAATAACCTAAACATCATTACATAGGTATCATGAATCATTAAATGATTACATCCATATTTAATCTTCACCTCGATCTTGGTATACCATTTTCTAGCTCGATGTAAACCTGTTACCTTGTAGTTTGTGCCAATACAAACTTCTAACATTTCTTGGTTTACTCGGTATACACTACATTCATCACTCGGTAATTTATTGATGCTTAATATATATGAATGCTCAGTTAAATTGTACTCAGTGCTCAGTAATCATTTGGCTCGGCATGAGTGCTCGTTCAAGACTATATTCGGTTAGAATGGTATTCTGCCTTGTGCTATGCTCAGTATCTATTCTTGGTGTGTTGACCAACTAGCCTATTTTCTTCCTTTACCAACTATATGTGTGATACTAATGATAATATATAACTAACATTCTCTCCCTTTGGAATTAGTGACAAAAACACATATGTATGCCTTGTAATCAAAATTTCAAAACTGTATACTCAAAATTGTAAACTCCCTCTTTGTATGTGCCTCAGTAAGTATACATGCTATTTATACATATCTTCTCCCTTCCTTGTAAGTATACATATCTATACATATATTTTCCCCCTTTTTTGGAATAATGTCAAAATTTGTATATACTTACAGCTTATAAAAAATGGTTTGATGGGTTTTCTTCAAGTTGGTGAAGAGGCTTTCTCATTCCTCTTTCACACTATCTAAGGCAGTCTTCTCTAGACCAACATGTGCATGCATATAAAATATATAATCTACTATAGATAGCTCCAGAGTAGCTACTAGATCTTTAGCTTTATTTACATGCCTTATCATCACATCAATGTGTGGTAACAACTTTTCTTGAAGCTCAGTTGTTTGATCTTGTATTTTGTCTACTTCTCTTCTGATCTCATTCCTCAACCCATGTATATGCTTGACCTTAGCATAGTTTTCTTTGAATGCATTGGGGTCTGTAAGAAATTTTTTTGCACTCTTCTATAATACAATATCTAATTGCTTGAGCTTTTTAGTTGTCTTTGCAATGAAGGACTAGGTAGTGCAAAGATTTTTCAAAGTGGTGATTATCTATTGAATGATATTCTCAATCTCATTTATGGTTTTAGATAATTTCACCTTATTTATTGCCACTTCTTGGTTGATTTTCTCTGCAATTTTGAACTATATCTTTGATTTGTCTCTCTCTTCTATTCTCTTTTCTGCATCAACATTCAGAGAGTTGATGTGCCCGGTTAGAGTTGCAAGTTGGTCAATGATGAGAATTGCCTCATCAACATTGACATCAGGTACAACTTGCATTAATATCTCTCACAAATTTTCTAATACTTTTTTTTTCTTACTCTCTTCTCTTATCTTTTCTTGTGCTTCTTTCCTTGTGCAAAATTTACCATATCTCCTTAGTGCTTTAGGGTCTAAGGTTCTCAGCTCACATGTAGGTATTTCAATGACTTCATCTAAGGTGACCGGGCCTTTACCATGTTTCTTCTTCTTTTTATTCTCTTTTTTACTAAATGTGGGGGATTTCCCATATGGAACTAGACCTTTCATCTCCTGATTTGACTTTATTTTCTTGGTGGAGACACTTTCCTCCTTATCTTGCCCTTTTTTTTTACCCTTGGTCTGACATCCTTGGGCTTCTGGTCATGTACCTATTGTATAATCTTCTACATTTGTTTTGTTTTCTACTCCTTTATTTTTTTCCTCTTTTGTCTCAGGCTCATTGGTCTCCTTGTTTTCTTCTTCACTCTTCCCTTTGGTAGTGTCCATTTTTTTCTCAGGTGTGTGCTCCTTGAGTTGTTCTTGATTAGCTATTTCTATGGCTTGCACCAAAATAGGTAAATTACCTGGTATATTTACTATAGCTACCTCTGTAACTTTATCTTCCTCCATGTTCTCAGTAGTAGTAACAATAACATCTTCATCTTCTTTTTCCTCATCATCGGGATCTCCTTTAGTAATGTCTTTAATTATCACTTCATCATTCATGATTATAAATAGTTGCTCGAGAGTATCCTATTTATCTTCTTCAATCTAGCCAGCAGGATAGAAGTCTTTTGCATAAGTTTCATCATCTGGCTACTCAGTGTCAAATATATGTATAGGCTCTTCAGTTAGTTTCTGTGCAAAAAGATCGGCATCATCTGAGTGTACACCTTTGCCTTTTCATTTTGCATCTTGCTCAGGTATAATTGCAAGTGCAGTTTGTTCTACTTCATCCTTTGACTTCAAAATTTTTGTCCATGATTATTTTTTGTCTTCATCAACTTCTTCAAGTTTTCCTTGTAATATATTCAGTGATCTTCCTTTCATCAAAAATCTATTGGCATATCGTTTCATCAAATCTTCAATTTTTGTAACAAATAAACAAGGCATTGCCAAAATTAATGAGCATTCTCTCATCTTCTTCTTTGTATGCAAGGCATAAATCCATCTTGTTGATACCTTCTCATATAGCTCTTTAGGAATATAACTTGAAAATTCAACTGGTAACCTTCTAAATTTAATCATCATGTTGATAATTGCTTCCTCTAGTTTTTGTTGATCCTCAGTTGACATATGTACATACAGATTCATTTTAGGGTGACCTAGTCTACCCATTTCCTTTATGTTCTTTACCATTTCATCAATTGATTGAGTTTTATTCACAACTACCTTGAATTGACTATTATCATCTTCTTCATTAGAATCAATATCATAATTACCTCTTATTAGTTTTCTCCTCTTCTTAGGTAGCTCGGTAGAGGCTTGTGTACCTCTCTTTTTCTTTTGGTAGGTCTTCATCGGTGTTCGCCATGTGATTTTTATGAGTCCACATTTCAAAGGTGGGGAAACACCTATAGAGGATCTTGTCCTTGCTTGTGTAGGGGTCTTAGCTTGTTTCCACTTTTCTTTTTCCTTCACCTATGCAGCCTAAATCAATTTATCTAACTCGGTCTCTTCTTCATGTTCACTATTACCGATCAGTATTTGCTCCTTGGTTTCTTCTTAAACTTTCTTCTCTACTTCTTCTACATCATCACAGAATTTCTTAGCTAGAGTATCCATCATTTTCTTTAATTTATGCTTACTTTTACTCCAACTAAATCCATTTTGATTCTTAACTTTTCTTCCTCATAGGTTCAAAATCTAGTTTCCCTTTTATCTTTAGGCTCTGCAAGTAGTGCCTTTATTGACCTAGAAGTTCGGTCAATGTCAAGTTCATAACCCATAGGTGGTAACCATGCAGTCCTTAGTTCAACTACTTTGATGAGAGTGGTGTCAATGTCCACTATAAAATAGATATCATATTTATATTTTTTCACCAGCTATGCAAGTATCTTTCTTCTCTTGTGCATTATTTCTTTGAATTTTCTAAAGTAATCATCCATTACTGCTTCAAAATTCTAACCTAGACTCTTTATTAATTCACATATTTGTATGATGACCATTTTGTTAACATCCCACTATACATTACCGACTGAGGGAAATGCAACATGAATAGTCCTCATGTTTTCTTCTAGTTGCTTCTGCATCATCTCGGTGAGGTCTAATTGTAAACCCTTCTTTACAACCTTGTATGCTATTTCAACAGCTTTGCAAGGAACATTGTTGGGGTCTGCTAGATTGGAATATCTTGTAGGAAATGACATAAGCTCCAAATCTAGTTTCAGGATCAGTGATTGTATTTATCCTCATGCCTCTTCCATCCCACTCAGCTCCTGTCAATTTCTCAGTTTCACTCCTCAATGGATGCCTTAGGGATTTTTCTTTGTCACTTGTTGGATAACCGGTGACCATGTGAATAATATATTTTGTAATTTTGACCAGTTCATCCAACCACATTTTTCCCTCATGTACTTGGCTAAGTAAAACCCTAATGAACTTTGTCTTGAAATCCTTCAAGAAGTGAAGGGCATTAGTTAAACCTTTGATCTGCAGGCATGTATGTTCATCCTTCAACTTTCCATCTTGGAAAAACTCCTGATATGTGGATTGTAGCTCAAAATCTCCTATTTCACTGATATTGCAGTGAATGTATTACTAGATGTCCTGAATAAACAAAACCCTAGGCAGTATGCTCGAAAATGTGCCTTTCTCATCAACTTGTGATGCGACCTCGAGGTGTCATTTATATTTTGGTTCTTTGTAGGTTGCAGATTTGATCAATGTGACCTTCTTGTCACTATTGGCCTTAGATTGTGCAATTTTTTATGAGGATTCCATCATTTCAAAAAATTTAGGGCTTCGCAAAAGTTGTAAGTAAATAACTCGATTTTCTTAGAACTTACTTGAATCGGTTCCAAACTGTTCATGATCTACTCAAATCATTTTGAAATTCTCATAAATTCTTTGCTCAAATCTTTCTCAATTTGCTATGGTTTTCTATGTGAAGAAATGAGTTTCCTCGATGCATATTTATACCCAAAAATCTCTTCCCGCTCAAAGCTTTGCATTAAATGCTTCCCCAACCACAACTCATTTAACAATAAAAAATTAGTTATCTCTTTTGAAACTTCATCTTGGTTAACACTAACATTTTCTCAATTGACTCTTCAACTCAGTTAACCTTAACACTTTCATCGACTAACAAACTTTCACTCGGTCATGCTTTTACCAACTATACACATTTCATGTTCAAAACATATAACTACCTAATGCATCTTATTTCATGTTGATTTGGTATTCATGCATTATATATAAGGAACTGGTGTAATATATAAGTGATTAAAATTCAGTTCCTATACTTACTTGATTTTCTTAGGTGGAGCTGGTGAAATCACCTAACCCAAAAGATGAGGTGTCACCAACTATTGTGCTTGTTCCTGCATTGTCATTTTTTTCTCTTCTCCACATTTGGTTCCTTATCCTCATGATTCCTTCAATGGTATTCTCCTGTGTATCAAAACTCATATATGGTGCTCAGTCTTTGTAGTCTTTACTTAAATGACCGACCTTGTGACAGTGCAAGTATGTCATTCTAGAATTTGTCCAGTTTCTAGATTTTCATCTCCAATGCAATCTCATACAAATTTTTGCAATATGACCATCTTTACCACATGTTTTATAGTTAACCCAAGTATTGTAATCCCAAGTGTAAGCATTACCTTGTCTTCTTGGTTGATATGTCTTATTTTGTCCTTTCAATTTGCAGACTTGCTTCATCTTTGTCCTCCATTCCTGTGATATATGTCCATGCATGTTGCAAGTATGATAGTAATTTTCCATGTAGTGTCTCTTAGGTGACTTACTCAAATTTTATCTACACTCATGTGCTTGATGTCCATATTTGTTACAATTATAACAATAACCATCAAATTTAGGAGTAGATTTAGGAATACATTTTTCTTTACTTTTGTAGAAATTTTATGTGTGACATGGTTTTCCATGGTGATAACATGAGATCTTCTTTCTCCTTGTATTTGCATAGGCATTCTTTTGTTATGCTTGTCTTGATGACTCTCCCTGCTCGGTATAGCCTAAACCAGTAGTATTGTCTAGTATTCTCTGATGATTTAGGAATTCATCCATCCTTTTGGTACTTTCTTTAGTTTTCTTTATCATATCATTATGTTTTTGTTGCATTTTCACTTCATTCTTCAGTATTTCATTCTCTTCCCTTAACTCACCAATGTCTTCCAATTTTCTAGTAAGCTCATTGTTTACTCAGTTGATTTCCTAACTCGTGACAACCATCTGATTGGATATTTCAAAGTGATGCTTAGTAAGTCTCAGTATTTTAGATTCCTTCTCTTCCAATTTTTCAGTCATTTTTCCTCTATCTTCAATAGCCAAATTTCTTTCTTGTTTAGGTTGTCTTGCATTGTTCATGACATCATTCATTCTTACCATTTGAGTCTCTTGTCCAATTTGTAGTGCTTTCACTTGATCGGTAAGGTGTTGATTATTTTCAAACAGATTTGATATGGTTCCTTTAGATGCATCAGATATGCTTCTAGATCCTTCAAATAATTCTTCTATCTATTCTTCCTGATAATTAGTCTCATTGTGTTGAAATGCTAATTCCTTCCTTTTGATTAGTGACTCTCTTAGTTTTTCTCTAGCATCCTTAAGTTGTTCCATGAGAATCTGCATCTCCAATCTCTAATTTTCAATAGTCTTATCAATATTATACCTTTCCATCTCTAAGATATTTTATCTTAAGTGATTAAACTTCCTCAACAAGAGAACTAGATCTAATACCAATTGTTGGGATTATGGAAAGGTGAGTTACTGAGACGAGAAGGGTGAATCAGCAACCCTAAAAAAAATGTATCTTAATCATTGAAACAGATTAATGAATTAACTAATTATAGTATTTACTTTTACCATACATCCATTAACATAACTGAAATATAAATACTTCTAATTTTAATCAAATATGCATACATGAAACTTCATATACATAATGCTAGTATTTTGGTATCACAGAAACCCTTGTTAGAAGGTAAAAATTGTGATGGGGATGACACTCACAAAGCTTCACTAACTACAATAATAAAGTTTGTTGGTTAAGGCTACAATTTTTTATCACTTCTGATGATCTTACCCTATTAGGAGTAACAATTAAGATCTGTGAGGATCTACCTAGTTAAAGGGTTTTAGCAACACAATTAAGGGTGTAATTGGTTAAGATATTTATAAAAAGACTATTAGGTCTACTCTGTTAAGATATTTAAGTTGGTATCAATGGTTAGAATGCAACAGTAAAATTTATTTGCATATATAGCAACTAAGTTTTCCTGATTTCAAATCTGATAAGTACGTAGTTGTTATCACCTTATTGTGGTAGCCTTCTAATCTAATATATGATTTAGTCCTTGAATACTTTGTGAATTCTTTATCTTCGCAACCCTGTCTGATCTTTAGATGTCCATATGTGCTGCTACTTCATGTGTATTACATGTCAAAATGACATATTGACAATTCTTATAACAAAGGATTTTGACCTAATAAGAGTTATGGAAACATCTTAGAAAACCTAAGATTAATGATCCAAATGAATAACTTAAACACCATTACATAGGGATCATGAATCATTAAATGATTACATATATATTTAATCTTCACTTTGATCTTGGTAAACTATTTTCTATCTCGGTTTAAACTATTTACCTTGTAGTTTGTGTCAATACAAACTTCTATGTCATTTCCTAGTTTACTCAGTATACATTGTATTCATCACTTGGTAATTTACTGACACTCGATATATATGAATTCTTGGTTAAACTATGCTCAGTGCTCGATAATCATTTGGCTCAGTATGAGTGCTCAGTCAAGACTTTATTTGGTTACAATGGTATTTTGCCTTGTGCACTGCTCGATATCTATTCTTGGTGTGTTGACCGACTAGCCTATTTTCTTCCTTTACCAATTGTATGTGTGACACTAATGACAACATATAACTAACACCAATTACACATTCCTAGCATGAGCGGATTTCATCTGTCTATATGGAAAGTAAATCATTTGAATACAAGGTATGGTTGTTCAATAAAGTCTGGACTCATAGTTAAAAATATATATAGTTTTTAGTTTTGATGTCTTATTATTCATTAAATTATATGAGGTTATAAAGTTTTTAAGATGAAATTGATCTAGCACTTACATATAATTATGTGTTTTATTGGACATGTCTAGTAAAGATTGAACAAATCACACAAATTTGCACTATTCATTATCTTACAACTTATGCATAAACTAACTAGGAGTCTAGGACTAACTTTGTGTAGCAATTGCATATATAAATAATAAAGTTACTATATCTGACTTGCAATGCCAACCCTTATTTATGATTATATTAGCACCAAATTGACTTATGTTCTTTATAAATCTACAACAGGATACTTTTTAACATAATTGTTCACAACATGGCATACCCATAATGAGGCATACAACAGTAATACTTTAGCACAACACATCAAATCATATAGATTCTTTAAAATGGATCTAGTCTACATCAGTCACCTATTCTAGCTCTTGGTTGGGTCATGTCCCAACCAACACCAAATCTTGGCCTTTATGTTGTTTTCCAAACTACTGTGGACTAAATTACTCCATGTATGGTCCACCTCCAATTAACACCTTCTAATTTTATCTTACCACACAACCCTCTTTTTTATTACACATTTCTCTAGTCCCCATAATATTAAAAATATGTTGTCCCTACTTCATGCTAACATCTAATCCTTTCTAACAATTTGTGATATTTTACAACTCTATATTTATCTACCCAGTGGATAATCACTTAGTACCCCCTTCATAGTTGTGGCTTCTTTAACCATTTTAAATTCTTAAATTTCAATAGGACAACTTACTACAATCACAAGACACGGACACATAACACTCCAAGATGTATATAAAACTTAGATTGAACTAACCCCATTAATGGGAACTAGTTGGATCAACTCAAAACCATTTTTTTACCTTGATTTGTCTAGACTGTCCTCATCCATGGTGGGATAGATCATCATATAAGAACACTGATGCAGAGCCTCAGGGCCCAAAAGTCTCATACATCATTAAAGTTTTCTTCCCTCACTTAACCCACACTAAATCCTTCATTTTCTTATTCATTTTCATTTGAATGATCCACATGACTAACTCTGATTGGATCTCCTTCTTAGGACTGATTCATGTTCATGTACAAACTATTTTCCTTCTACTTGTTCGACTATCACAGTTACTCTTTTATCTCATTCTAGTCTCATTCTAAGACTTCTTAACACATCCTTAGTTCCATCCAAGTGTCTTCTTTGTGATGGATTTGAGTAGAAAAAAATTAGGGCCTGACTATGATAGGGTGACTCTTACAAAAGTTTGACATAAAAATTTTGTGAACAATCCAAAACTCCCTTTTAACCTTGGATCAGTGAAAGGGATTGAATGATAAGTGCATTACCAATCCACTAAAACTCCAATGGTTTACAATCATAGGTTAAAAAATGGAAATTACATTCTTCCAAACTGACTATAGCAACTGGAAATGATAGTGAGTAATAAGAACTACACTTTGGACAATGTGGAACTTGTTAAATAGTTTATATCAAAGGAATATCCTTTAGGATTCAATGGAGTACTTAGTACAATTAGTACACAATAATGATATCCAAAAAAAGTGTATATGAACCCCAATGATCCAAATTGTCTCTATTATAAGGATTGAACCATTAGGACTTTGATCAATACAAATAGACTTCAAGAATAATCTAACATCCCTTTCCAAAGAAAAAATGGAACTATTTACAACCATTTTTAACCAACTTGGTCATTGGTCTTCAATTAGGCCATATATTAATGCAAATGTTGTAAAGTTGTCATTGACAAATTTTGCAATATTGATGCAACATTGACATTTTTACATGTTTTGACCTTAGAAACCTTGCAAACATGATTTAAATAACCTATAAACACTATTCCAATACCCTATTCACCTACTTTGACATTATTTCAACTCCCTATTCACCTACACCTATTTGACAAGTTTGACTGGTTTGACCAACTAGGGCCTTATAGGCCAAATGATTACATTATGGCTCATAGGCCTTACACTTGAAAATTGGCCTTTTAGCCTTCTCAAAATAGACTCAATAAACATGTCTAGACTTAAACATGTCTTTTCATGCATTAGATCCTAATGAGCCACTATGTAACCATTTGGCCTATTAATCCCTAGTGCTCAAGGTCAGGTCAAACTGGTCAAACTAGTCAAATAGGGTGGAGATGGCATACAAATGATGTTTAGCACCTCCTATTGAATGAATATTAGAACCTTTATTTTGGGCCTCTCCTATTGCATGAATATTAGCACTTTTAGCTACTCTCTTATTTGATGTGGATTTTATTTTGTATTATTTTTATAAAAAAAAAAAATATTATTTTTAGACATACAACAACAAGGATGTTGTATGTCTGATAGCATCCTCATCGAATGTATAGCCTCGATGGTCTTCGGATGTTCGATGACCTTTCAACTTCCACTGATGAGGATGTTGTATGTCTAATAGCATCCTCATTGGATGTACAGCCTCAACGGTCATCAAACATCTAACAACCTATCTGTTGGAAATTTGGCTAAGTAGTATATCAAAATGTTGTCATTATGGAAACATATACTCAACATTAAGACAACATGATCAGAGGAAGAAGTTATGTATAAGCGCACTTGAAAATTGTCTAAGTTTAACAATGATTACCAGTCTTCACAGAGATATTTTTTATTAGCGATGTATAGAAGAAGGTTAGTGTATGTGCACTTGAACATAGACCATTCTATGTATATCAATTCTACATCTAAAATCGTAAGTCTATACGACATGTACGGAAGAAGATATTAATGTTTTACAAAGATAGTGTTAAGCCAACCTGAACATATATAGCAGAAGATAGAATATGATTATATTGAGCTAAGGGATTATTTTATTTATAAAAATAATGACTTAACTAATTAGGGATGACATCCTAGATGTTAACCCTAAGGTAGCATATAATGAATTTATATTTTGAGAAGAGTATAAGGTATTGTAAGTTGATAGGAAGTTATTTTGTAATAGCTTGTATATAAGTGAGAATAATGTAAAGAAAAGAAGTATGATGTATATAGCAATTGTAAGAAGTTGATATATGATGTGAAATTGTATGTTGTAAGAAGAAAAGATGAAAGTATTGTATAGAAGAGTGAAGAGCCTACAAAGCTAGATCAAAATAATAAAGTTATTCGGCAGCAGTAAAAGGTTTTTGTATCATACCTTTGTATCTGAAGCTATCATTGTATATTGCATGTTTGGGAAGTGATCTCATCTTGCAAACATATTTATTTTATAATAGAAACTCCTAATAGGGTTGAGGATCCTAACAAGGCCTAAAGTCCTTTAACCAGGACAGAGACACTATATGTATGTAATAGACTCCTAACAGGGTCAACATCCTTAACTGGATACTTTTGATTAGTGGATTAGTTGTGGGTACCATCCCCATCGGGGTTTTCTCTTGGCCAGGGTTTCCTCAAAAAAAAACATGGTGTTATGAGTTCATTCATTTTATTGTTATGCTTGTTATTCAGTTTACTTAGTTTAGTTTCTTATGCAAGCTACAAGTTAATTTCTTATATCCATAATTGGGAAAAAGAAAAAATTTGTGAAATACTGATTCACCCCCCCCCTCCCCTCAGTATTTCCTATTTCTAACAATTGGTATCAAAGCTTAGTTACTCAGAAAAAATTTATTCGAAGAAAGCCTAATAGCTTGAGTAAGATCTATATGGATATGGATCAATTGCAGAAAAATCTTGATGAAGCTCTTGAGCAGATTGATATTCTTACTAAAGAAAGAGATACTCTAAAGGAGAAATATAATAATGCAAAAGACTACATTGAGAAATTAAAAGAAAAGCTCGAAGATCTAAAATTAAAGAAAGAGCCTACAAGTCAAGTCAAGGACTGTGAGGAAGTTTCAAAACTAAAGAAATAAAATGAGATCCTCAAACATGAGCTAAAGATTGTAGATCTAAAGTTAAGATGAAAAGATGATAACAACAAAGATTAATCAAATCTAAAATCTGAGAATGTAGATCTGAGATCTAAACTTACCAAAGTGACATCTGAACTTGAGACAACAAAATTGCAATATGTTGAACTTGTGAAGTGCAACACAATTGTGAAAGGAGAACTAACTCAGTCTAAACAACATCTTGAGAAACTACATTCCAGTAGTGAAAAGATTGATGAATAAATGTCTTATTAGAAACAATCTTATGATAAAACTGGTCTTGGATACCTTAAAGAAAATTCCCAAAGAAGATTGAAGAGTGCAAAGAACTAGATCCCAAACACCCTAAGAATAAAGATGAAAAGAAGTCTGATGAATCTAACAAATCTAAAGATATACCTAATCCACCTAAGAAAGATGAACCACCTAGAGAGATGTGAAGAGAATTCAAAGGTATATTTTTTTGATGCAATTCTTTTGGACACATGAAAAGAGATTGCATAGGTAAGCAATTCAAACCTATCTCTGGTTATTGTTATAATTGTCATGGTTTTGGACATAGAGCTATTGATTGAAAGAAACCTAGATCTAATGATAATGGTAATAGTAGAATGTTTAGAGATACTAACCTTGAAAATAAGAGACCTATTGGAGACATGAACAAAAGAAATGGAGTTATGTGTTATAGATGCAACAAATTTGGACACATTGCCAGAAATTGCAGATCATAAATCAGTTAGTCGGGACCGAGATATGGAAACAATGGAATAGTTTGTCAGATATGCAATAACATTGGTCACACAGTGAGGTATTACAAAATGAACAACAAGAGAAATTCTAATCCTAGAAGAAATGAAAACTATACCAGGAAAAATGTGAACACCAACAACAGTCAGAAGGAAAGTTGTGGTAACTTGGAGTAAATTGAGTTTGTTAAAGCTATAGATCAAGCAAGCACACTCAGTAAACCAAAAAATTAGAAAGGTGAAGTATTTGAGAGTAAGTGTGAATCATTTCCTAATTCATCTCAAAGCAATTAAGCATTTATTTCATGAACTATGTATTAGAGTAAAGCATCATAATAGTGTAAAATTTAGAATAAGTTGAATTAAGCTTTGCAAAGTTAATATGAGCTAGTATATGATATAAGGAAGCTATGGTTAAGAGCACATGAATTTATGAACATGTATGTGACTACACAAAAATAATAAAGTTTTGCAAGTAACCAGGAATATATTTTGGCATGAATGCACTTAAGAATTTAATGCAATGACAGTATCTTAAAAGTTTGAAGATATAAAAGGCAAGATTCCTGATAACTTATATAAGAAGCTGATAAATAGGAAGAAGAGAGCTATAGAAGAGGACAAAGGCATAAGAGAAAGTTATGTAAGGAAACTTTGTGAGATTAAGGATGAAGGTCATTATGGTGAAATCATGAAGATCCTAAGTACACATCTGAGAAGGAAAAAAAGGACAATACTAATAATGGGAGGTAATTATGAAGATGTAAACAGAGAAACTAAGGAAGTAGTTGTAAAGGTAATGACCTCTGGACCAGGAGAAATATTCAATGAATCTGAACATGCAGTAGAAGAAGAACAACAAACTGAATCATCACCAGTTCTGTCACCCTCCATCAACATTGATGATGATTCTATGAACATAGAAGGTATAAACATTACCTTAGACAGAGAAGAAAATCCATTTAATGTTCAAGGAGCTGATGTTGGAAATTTCACAGAAGTTGATGAGTGGAAGGATGAAGCATAAAATAAAGAGGAAGTTACAGAAACCAAACTAGAAGAGAAGAAGGAAGAAATTCAGAATAAAATAGTAGAAGAGGAGCATGTGGTGCAAGAAGAGTAGACTGAAATTGTTTCACAGACTAAGAGCATAGCATAAATTCCTTTTAGATCACCTATTGAATCATTTTTTGCAAGCTTAGGACAAGAAGTTGATGATGAAGATCAAATAGAGTTGATCTCATCCCTAAATAAGATTATTGGAAAGAATAAGAAGGTAAAAATCTTAGAAGGAATGTTACTTGAGGTAACCAACAAACTTAAAGGAGTGATATCAACTCAAGTCAGTGAGGTTGATCCCCAAGCTAAAGCTAAAGAGGTAATAAAAGCTTTTGACACTAAATTCACTAATTTGTTAGATAGTGCATCAGTCAAGCTCAAGCAACCCATGATGCACAATTATTTCAAGTTGTTTGTCAGAACATCATAAATGATTTGGATAACTTGGATATATGCATAAGAGTTGAGAAGATGCTTAGAGAGAGGAAAAGCATTGTACATCCAGTGTACACTATCCCACAACCACACGTCAGAAATATTAGAGAAGATGAAGAATAAGGAAGCAGAGTTGCAAGTGATATTAAATGATTTGCAGAGTCCTAATATAAAAATCACAGATATTGAGAAGAAAGAAAGTAAAATCTATGATGAAATAAGACTTCTTGAGGATGAAAAAGAGATGAAATTAAAGATATTTTCTCTACTCAGAGAGCATCTATCTCTGAAGATTAGTAATGTGGAAAATCCACTGGAAGAATATCTTTCATCAAAGACATCTTATGGAAAGTTTGCATATGCAAACCTTAAGGCAGTTGAGATAGCATCTTATGGATTATGTGCATTACTCATCATTTTTTACTCAGTAAAGAAGACATGGGAAAAGGAAATAGAAAATATGAAGGAAAATTTTGCAGATTGTGTAGCAAGTCTTCCATATTTGCAGCATTGAGATCAAGGAGGTAAATTAGTTTTGACATACTTATAGAATTGACACCTTTGTCATTGTTGTCAAAGGGGGAGTAATATAGTATGAAAATTGTATTAATATAGAAGATATGGATATGCAAAATAGTATGAAGTATAATCTTAGGGGGAGTATCATTTTGGAGAAATAAGTAGACATGTATATACATGTGTGATCCATAATTTTTGTAATGGCCATATGTTACATTTTTTTTTTAATTTTGTAATAAAAGTTTTTGGGACTTAGCCAATTTTCCCATATGTTGCCACCAATGACAAAGGGGTAGATTGTTGTAAATTTGGCTAAGTAGGATATCAGAATGTTGTCATTATGGAAACATATACTTAGCATTAAGACAGCATGATCGGAGGAAGAAGTTATGTATAAGCGCACTTGAAAATTGTCTAAGTATAACAGTGATTACCAATCTTCACAGAGATAGTTTTGATTAGCGATGCTCATAGAAGTAGGTTCAATGCATGCACACTTGAACATAGACCATTCTATGTATATCAATGCTACATCTCAAAGTGCAAGTTTGTACGGTATGTACGGAAGAAGATATTAATGTTTTACAGAGACAGTGGTGAGCCGACCTGAACAGAGCAGAAGATAGAATATGATTATATTGAGTTAAGGGATTATTTTATTTATCAAAATAATGACTTAAATAATTAGGGAAGACATCCTAGATTTTAACCCTAAGGAAGCATATAATGAATTTATATTTTGAGAAGAGTATAAGGTATTTTAAGCCAACAAGAAGTTATTTTGTAATAGCTTGTATATAAGTGAGAATAATGTAAAGTGAAGAAGTATGATGTATATAGAAATTGTAAGAAGTTGATATATTGTGAAATTGTATGTTGTAAGAAGAAAAGAAGAAAGTATTGTATAGTAGAGAGAAGAGCCTACAAAGCTAGATTAGAATAATAAAGTTATTTATCGGCATTAAAAGGTTATTGTATCTTACCTTTGTATCTGAAGTTGTCATTGTATAGTGCATGTTTGGGCAGTGAGATCATCTTGCAAACATCTTTGTTTTGTAATAGCAAATCCTAATAGGGTTGAGGCTTCTAACAAGGCCTAAAGTCCTTTAACCAGGATAGAGACACTATATGTATGTAATAGACTACTAATAGGGTGAACATCCTTAACCAGATACTTTTGATTAATGGATCAATTGTGGGTACCATCCCTACCAGGGTTTTCCCTTGGCTAGGGTTTTCTCGAGAACAAACATGGTGTTATGAGCTCATTAATTTTATTGTTATGCTTTTTATTCAGTTTACTTAGTTTGGTTTCATATGAAAGCTACAAGTTAATTTCCTATATCCATAATTGGACAAAAGTAAAAGTTTGTGAAATACTAATTCAAACCCCCCCCCCCTCAGTATTTCCTATTTCTAACACTATCAAATTCCACCAATGATTATTTTGTATGTCTAACAGCATCCTCATCAGTTGTGAATCCCCTGACAGTCGTTAGAATTCAAATGATCTATCAAATTCCACCGACAAGGATGTCGTCGGACACACATAATCTCGTCAGAATGGCAGCCCCTAGCTGGCATTGGAATTCTGGTGCATGTCAAGTTCCACTGATAATTATGTCATGGGATAAATAGTATCCTCAATTGCAACCTCTTGTCATAAATTTGAAGCATATTAGTGTCATAATGTTGATGTCAATGAGTGTTGTTGGATGTTTTGATGATAAGTTTTTCACAGTCATGTTTTTTGATAGTCTGATGATGTCATGGCAGAATTCTGATGAACGGTCATCAAAAATATGCCCTGAATGTACTAGTGTTTCTATTTCGGTCCTTGCAGTGGAGAAATCTCCAACTTCTCTTGAGTTTTCATCCACCCCTTGTATAGAGGTTGAAAAGGCATATTCCTCATCAACACCTCCACATGGGTCTCTAGCTAGCTATGAGGATTTCATCTTTGACTCATTGGAGGATATTTTGGTGTTGATGGTGGCCTTTACAAGATCCCTCTCACTCGCCTCAGTGGATTTATCGGATGAGGATGTTAAATTTTCTTCATCCTTGGCTCTAGATGCTAGTGGAGGCCCTACAAATTCCATTGCAGTCGTGACATTGTAATCTCAACCTCCCTCTCCATATGATCAAGATTTGGAGGATGATGATTTGTTGATAAATGACTTGTGAGGTTAGAAACCACTTCTACATCTATAGATTAGAGTGTGTTTTCCTATGTTCCCTAGTTCTTATATTTTGAGTGTTTTTCCCTCCTATAGGATCCTTGTACTCCTTCAGTACTTGGAAATAAGAGGTTTTTATTTGTGAGCCTTCTTCTTTATGTTCTCTACTTTTTCTATCTATCGTATCTTTAATTTTCAATATTTAGAGATGATGTAAAGCATTGGGGGCATTTAGGCTCCTCTTCCATGTTAACCCAAATTTTCATTTTCCTTTATCTTCATGTGTTAATCTTCAAATATGAGCCATAGTTAAAAGTAATAAAATATCCCCTATGATCATGTACATCACTCTTCTAGGTTCTATGCCAATCCATCAAATCCCCTATCTTTGTTTAGATAATGTGGAAATCATGTGTCACTTGTCAGGAAGTGACATTCTGTGGCAACATATCCTATGTTGGCATGCCCCAATGTATTTTCTCTCCTTATAATGTCTCATTCTCCCCTATGAGAAGCATTATCCATTCTAGGGGGGTTGGTATATCTATGTGTTTGATTATCTTTTATCTAACAATCATCATGTCTCTACATCATAGGATTTTCTCACAAAATTTCAAATTTTTTATCTCAGTGTCTACCTTTGTGGGGGTCAATCCACTATCTTGGTGTCTCAATCTCACCCTATCATATGCCTATTTATCCTATGCTACATGTATCATCCTATTTATATTTTTCTATGCACGTCGGAGCACTATCAAAATTTCCCTATCATATGGCTATCTAGCTTAACACAAATTGCCACCCATATCAGTGTACCATTGATGGTCTTGTGCCTACAAGTTATCTTCATCATCTAACATTCTCATCTGTATTTTTCATGTTTGAGGCATCTTAGCAAAAAATCATGGATTCTTAACTGGGGGAAACTCTATCTGACGATATCCCCATAGGTAAGTCAAGTAATTTTTCTAACTTTATCTTGTATTTTTCTCTTCATATGATATTCTCCCTAAAGTGGAGGAAAAATATAATGTCACAAATTTGCACCCTAGTGTAATTTTTTATTTATTAATTCCCCTACCTTATCCTACAAACACAAAATCCATGTTACTTGTCACACCTACTCATCTTAGACTCTTTTCCACCTATTCAAAGTCTTGACCATCTAGCCTAGATGGAACATGATGTGTATGAGTTGCGAAGACATTTTCTTGGTGTGCACTTGTTTGAGAAATTCACAAACATGCATACTATCATTGGATTATTATGAACTGCCACCCTACAGTTGTAACACCCAATTCTACTGCCCATCAATGTTGGTCTTTGAATTCAACTATTATATTGCCACTTTGAAGCTTCATTGAGCCTTATTCGCACATTCTAAAAGCTTCTTCACAATGTAGACAAAAAATCATGTTTTCTAGTCATTTTGTATACTTTGGATAGGTTTCTAGAAGCTCACTATTCAATTTGACCAATGCAAAGCATGATGGCTCTTCCACTTTCATTACTTGGCTTTTATCTCACTGAGGGGAGTCTTCCTAATTTGTATCCATATTTGTATCTTTGAATCATGTCATATATTCTTATCTTTTATAGCATCTATCCATTGTGTCTATTATATTACATTCACCTATCTATCACCTTTTCTATCATGTCTACATGGTTACTATGGAGGTGGAAACACCAAAGCAGGCACCTAACTGAATCAGATCTCCAAAAAGCCACCCAACTTATTTTTTTGTTTCTATGTGTGCATGTTTCATGGAGAAGTGGGTTTTGATCATCAACTTCATCAATCATCGATTCTGAAGTAACCTCCTTCCTCTTGTTTGTACTTCATAGTTTAGTTGTCCTTTTCAGCATATTATGCTAAAGTATTCTATCCTAGTTGATTGTATATTATGTTATTTAGTATTCTATTATTTTTCCTCATTTAAATTGTCTTCATACTTCATATATATAGGACATATGCACACCATGTTGGCATCTCATACCCACGTTGTCATCTACAACTTGTGTGTCCATCCAAGGTAGTGAGTTTGCGATTCGGTGATTTTTCTCTATAGTTAGCTCTTTTTGTTTCTATAGTCATAATATTTTTATCTTTCAGTATTTTGGGGTTATTTACATTTTCTATCTTTAGATCTTTCATTATTGTAATCATTTAATCTAGTTGCACTCAATCTCTTAATTTCACAAAACTATCTTTATCATACTTAGTGTCTAAATCCCCTAGCTCACTAGTGTGCTAGTAGAAGTCAGGTGGCGCAATGAAAGGTTCATCCTTCAGGACTTTAACCATTCTTGAGGTTGGTGTACTTTTTCCTTCTCCAAATGTAGTGCATATAATTTCCAAAATGGCTCATTTTATACCATGTCAAAAATGTAGTGGTATTTCCCGTATAGCTACTTTATTTCTCAAAGGAATAACTAGGATGCAAAATTTGTTGATTATTTTTTGCATACTTTGTGGAAGAAGATGGGAACACTGTTAAAATTTAGCTTAGCCTATCACCCTCAAATTTATGGTCAAACTGAAATTGTGAACCAAAGTTTAGGTAATTTGTGGAGGTGTTTAGTTGGGGATAAACCAAATCAATGGGATTTGACATTGGCACAACCATAATTTTTAGATAATAACTTCACGAATCAAAGTGTGAAAAATAGTTCATTCTAAATTATGTCTGGGTGCGATCCTAGGGTGTCGATGATTTGAGGGATAATGTAGATTTGGATAGAAAGAGTATTGTATAATAATGTTTTCTAAGTAAATTGATGATTTTCACAAAGAAGTTAAGAACTTATAGAATAGTGTCAATAAATATAAGGAACATGTTGATAGACATAGAAGAGTGCAATGTTTTAGGTTGGTGAGCTAGTAATGGAATATTTGCAAAAGGAATGGTTCCCACAGGGAACATACAATAATTTTAAGTGGAAGAACATAGGCATGTGCAAGATCTTGTGGAATTTTTCATCCAATTAAAATGAAATTGATCTTCCAATACGTATTGATATCTCTCCAATATTTTATGTTCCCAATTTTGTATAAATATCACGAGGGTGAATCTAGTGGATAACAGAGTACATGTTGAGAATTGTCTAGTGCACAAGAATAGACACATCAATTGTTGAAGAAAATATTTGAGGGGATTGATCAAGTTATCAATTCTTGTATTGCAAAGAAGACCAGACAAAAGGAGTATTGGGATTATTTTGTCCATTGGATGAGCCAGATAACTAATGAAGATTCATAGGTCAATGCTTCACATTTGGAAAAGTATGGAATTTTGATTCTAGCATTGTCAAAATGTTCATGAGATAAAAACTAATGGAACATTTGTGTGCTTGGTGTGTTTGATGTCAAAGCACTTAGGTGCACAAGTAATTTACATTTCCCAAAAACATATTTTTTGTTCTAATTGTTTGAGTTGGTTTTTTTTTCATTTTTTTTTATTATGACATGTATTTTTATGGCCAATATAATTGAACATTGTCCATTTTTGTTTTTTAGAATTTAAATTTATTAATAGCGTATATTATGTTGGTAAATACCTCAGTTTATGCAATGACAAGGATCCATAAGGAAGATAGGAACACATCTAGAGGATTTAAAAAAAACAAATTAAATTATAAAGTTATGGGTTGCGCAGGATAGTAGAAGAAGGAACCAAAATCCAAAAAGTAGAAAGTTGTGTTGGGTTTGGGAAAGAAGATTAAAAGTCAAAGGAGCCATAAGAACATGAAGGTGAAGAGATAGCCATAAAATTATAGCACATGTAGAGAGAGGAAGAAAAACATGTCAAAATAAGAGGAGGAATCATATGAGTTGCATGGGTATGTTGGAAGGACAAGGAAGAGATATTTTTTGTGCAGAGAGTAGAGATACAAAAAAATACATGTAAAAATAGACAAAATAAAAGGCATGAAAACTAAACAAAGGCTTAGTAAATATCTGCACACCCTTTTATGAATGATAAAGAGATATATGAATAGGGAAAGGGTTGAAATGTTGATGATAAGAGTCATGAAGACAGCAATAGATTGAATGTTTGATCATTTATGCATGTGGAATAGTTGCACTAATTCCTAAAAATTTCAATAAAATTTTAAAAGCTTTCAAGTTTAATATTATGATTGTGAATTGGATAAATTGTTTTGTGTTTGTTGTGATAAATTTTAGGCTAGTATGAATCAGGTTTGTTGTTCTACATCATTTCCATAAGGTTATTGTAGTGAATTTTGTAGGACAATGGTTGGCCTTATAGGATACTCAAGAACTTTCATCAAGTTGTTGTGAGATGGAGTTACTTATCAAGATAGTAACTTTAACCATTTTAAATGTTGTTGATTTTGCAAACATATCATGTCAAAATAATATGAAGGAATGATGATAAATAATCTATTAATTGGATGGAGCACAGATTAAAAACAACTTAGGAGGGGACTAAGAGGGTAACCTAGAAAAGAATGGTAAGAAAAGGAAGGGGGAAATGACAATGTGTAGTATTTGGTTAGGTGGAAGAATGGGCCTTATATGGATGCCTCTTTGTTTAAGCCTGTGTGGGTGAGGAGGTATCTATTAAACCTTGAAGAACCTACAAATCATTTATGATTAAGAGCTCACTTTCTTCTCAAACTAGGTGTTTATTGTATTAGGTAATTAACATCAATAAAAAACATTTATTTGTATTTAAAGTTAGTTTATGTATTCCACCTCTTGATTAAATGTTTTCATGAGATCTATTCTTCATAAACTTTGAATTAGAATTTGTTTCTCTCCCAATTTGGCCATCCATGTTAAATGGAGATACAATAATTTCTTCAAGGGACCTTTTACTAATTGTACTAATAATATTGACTCCCATTGGAAATTGGAAAGTCACAATTTCACAAAATAGATCTTGGAATGGTGTTCCACTTGCATGTTGACCATTTAAATCACTTTTATGGTATCCATTTGTATGTTATTATCCATCATTGAAGTTCCCAATATAAGGTAAAACATTGCATAATTTACTGTTCCTCCCCTATTTTTGCGCATGTTTTAGCGCACATTCCTTTAGAATGTCTGATGACTCACCAAACATGTCTTCTATGCCTTTTTTATTGAGCCCTATTTGCCAAAAAATAACTTCATTTTAACCATATTATCAATCATTCATTCCCAACTACTCCACAATCACAAAGGAATTATTTTTTATCTATTTAAGAGCTCTTGTAGGAAATTTTTTCTCTTGTTCATTTTTTATTCCTCTTGATTCTTATTTTCTAGGCTCTCTTATATTATTTTATTCTCAAATTTATCTTTAGCTCTTAGATTTTCTTTGATGAAACAATAGCAACACTTCTATGTGCACAACATTTTCTTTGTACAACTCCTCACAAATATACTAGTAAAATATATTCATGTTCATTTTGTATAGATTTTTCATCCTACTATCTATAGGCTATTGGATTTTGATGTGTTTGATATGCTACAAAATTTGATTATAAATTGACTCTTTCCATTACCTAAAGATGCATATTAGCACTATGATATATATATTAAATGAATCATGATAGTATTTATAAATTTTGATGATTTTGAATAGTTATTATCATATGTGATGTTTTGTATGCTAACATGTTTTATAGCATTTGAACCAAGGTGACTAAAGTAGTTTGTGCAGCAATAGGCAAAATTCACTTTGGAAAAGTCAACGGGTGGTTTGATTGTCTAAAATGATTGGATAATGTGATTCGATTAAAGATATCTTCAATTCTCAACTAACCACCTTCAGGAGTTCCATTTGATGTTCTATTATATCATTGCAAGTGGATATTTATACTTTGGATATGGTTATGTAGTTTTTTCCTTGTAGAACTTTAAGTTGCTAAAACTTCTCTTAATTGTCAATCAATCTCTTCCTAGATAAAAGGAATGAGTGCTAGGTACTTATAGGATGATTTATTACATTAAAGACTATATATGAGTCCGAGAAGCTCAAAAGGTTAATTCTTTTATGTTTTTTTCCAAATTACAACTTATGTTATGAATAGACACATGTATGAATTTGAATTATATGAAATATATGATCTATTGAGTTACCTTTCTTCATTTTGTTATTCATCTGAGATTGTTACCCAAGGTGTGCCCACTTGACGTAACATATCTCTATGTTTTATTTGTGCATATTTGTTAGATATCTTAATCTCACTGTTGCATTTAATGTAGTTGTAGTGTAGTATTTCAATTATTGCAAATATCATCTTGTAGCAATGTTATTTTCCTTGATCATCTTAGCTTAATTTTTTATTATGGAATGTTGAATATGGGTAAACCTACAAGGGTGATCCTCTTTTTAATAAAATCTAGATATTTTAAAATGCTTTGTACAAAACTTGTTTAAATTGACATAGATGAATTAGCCTAGGAAAATTCATTGATATGGTTCTCTTCCATATCCTAATAATAGTGCATCACATTAACATGTTTTAGATATACATATAGATGTATTAGGTTGCACCAATTTTTCCATCTTGCCATTTTTTCTGGGTAGCTAGGCTCTTTGTGCAGGGTTGAGTATTATTTGAGCATGAAGAAATATGGGGAAGCATATCTTTGTGGTTGGGAATAAAAAGTGCATGATCCATATTCACATCCTTCATCTTACAGTGGACCATGTGGGCTAGTGGGGACCAAGGACAATGTTTATGAACTTGTAATAATTATCACTATAATTAATTATTATTCCCAGTTTTAGAATAATAATTTGTTGTGTTTTAGTGGCGGCACCCTGCCCTACTTCAACATCACAACCACTACCTCACCAATAGATTGATTATCGATGATGGCACATCATGATAGCCAACATAGTACAATGTATTTTTAATGTCTATGTTATTACTGTAAATGCAAATCAGAATTATATCAGATCTAAAATTAATATAAGTATTGTTTCTATATTACATAATATGGAGTAATGATGATTAACAATGTCTTTATTTTGCAAATGTATCAAAGGACTGAGCATTAATAAATTTTGATGCTTTCATATTCCTCATCGAATGGCATTATATATGGGAGAATTAGTCACATCTTGAATAGACATGACTCCACAAAGTGGAAGCATGCCTATTCAAGGCGTGACCTCTCTCTTAACAAATTGTGCCCTTTCACATAATCGATGCCAATACATATTGATTCATTATCAACTATTAGAACTTAATGATATTATTAATTCCATGAACAAATATGATAATGCTGAGAATTATTGGGGAAGTATATATTATGCTCAATCAATCATATGCAAATCTGAATGTGATCATACAAATCGTGATACTATTTATCATCTTGGTTGATAATATAAAATGCTTTGAACGAAAATAAACAAGATATATATATACATATATATACATAGATATATATACATATATATGTATGTATGTATGTATGTATGTATGTATTTATGTATGTATGTATGTATGTATATATATATATATATATATATATATATACATATATATATATATATATATATATATATATATATATATATATATATATATACATATATATATATATATATATGTATATACATATATATATATATATATGTATATACATATATATATATATATGTATATACATATATATATATGTATACATATATATATACTATATATATATATGTAATATACTATATATATAAGTATATACTACATATATA